>JAKEZK010000109.1:0-12147 GCA_021654155.1 Rhodotorula sp. CC01
CGCTCTCGCTGACTGGAGAACCAGGTGTGTTGTCTTCTCTAGCTTACTGTAGATCGCTCTCGCTGACTGGAGAACCAACAATCAACGCTGTTCCATCTCTATCGGCCCGAGCGAGTGTTGTCGCCGAACAAGGCGACTTCCAATGTCCTTGCCATTCAATGGCGCAAGCGGGCCGACAAAGTCGAGGGGGCCGTCCGCAAAGGGGGCGCGGGGGTACCGGAAAAGGGTGGAGCTTACCCGCTCGGCGTGTTGTGTCCACCTTGTTGCGCTGGCACTCATCGCACAAGACAACGTCCTTGCGAACCTTGACAATGTCAGGGATGACGATTGGCCGATCCTCGACGTAGAGGAGATCGTCGTGTTGGGTGAAGGATGGGGCGCCGAGTCGACATTGTAGAGCAGTTGCAAGCAGAAGGCGTCGCCCTGGTATCCGTCGACGACGCGCTGGACAGAATCCGTCTGCAACGAGGCGGTCAAGACGCTACAGACGGCAACGGCGGCTTGCCCAATGAAGAGCGGATGAGGGGGTTGGCCACCGTATTCTTCTCACCCGGAATGTACGACAGATCATAGCCATACTCTGCAAGCACCTTCATCCAACGCGACTGCCGCTTTGAGAGCGTGAGCTGCGACTGAAGTGCTTCAAGGTGCCGTGGTCGGTGAGGACCGCGGAAGTGGACGCCGAGCAGCTCCAGTTGCCATGCCTTCATCGCCGCGACGCCGGCGAGGAGTTCTTGCTCGTGCGTCGGGTCGTTGCGCTTGGTGGGAATGACCTAGTGCGTGAAGAAGCCGCAGGGATGCGCCGTTTTCCAGCCCTGCCCTGCAAGAGCACGCCGCCGATTCCGACCTGGGACGTTCTCCTGGACTGGCCCTCGAGACGAACAACTGCAGAAGACTGAATGTGGGTCGGCGGTGCAGACAAAAGAGGCCTCGGGCCTACGCATCACTGGCGACCCTCCCTTGCGTGTCTGCATCGCCGCCAACGTCAGGATACTGCGGTCGTCTTCACTCGCACTTCGGCGAAAGAGCCGGAACTCGTCGAGACCATGAGCGCCGACGAAGACCTTGCCAAGCTCAGGTGCGTCAGGTACCCTCCTACTCCTAAACCGGGTGATGTCGCTGAAGCTGCACGTAACCAGCGGCTGGGTCTCGGGCTACGTCAAAACCTACTTTCCTTCTGTCTACGACCGCTTTGCAAAGGCCGACCCCGGTCAGGAGAACCCCGCCCACCCGTTCCGCTGCCGGTACGGCATCTTCCCTCTTTTCTGTCTCAACTACGCCACGAATCCGCCAGTCCACTGCGTGGAGCAAGTACACTACAAAACGTCGCGGGCGGCCTTTGCGCTGTCCTCAAGTATGGCGAGTTTGACTCGACTAAGTCGCGCTACCTTGTCTTCCACGACCTCAGACTCCCGATGCCGGCCCTCCCTTCGTCTCGTCTCGCCCACTCAAATGTCTCGCTGGGCGTGACAGACTCATAGGAGGACGCCCTCGCTGGCAAGGGTCAGAAGCCGGGCAGTCTGGTGTGTTATGCGCAGGCGAACTACATTGTCTCGCGCGAGATTGGGATATCGCTCAAGCGTGTGAAAGAGAAAGGGCTGCCCACTACGTACGAGGGGCTGTACGAGCACTTCGGGACGGAAAAGGGGAAGTAGAGGCGTAGAAGTTGTGGATGTTTGTCTTGTCTATCTTTCTTCCTCTCACGTCTTTATCATCTCTGCGAACTGTCAGTGCCAATCCCTCGAGTCAGGTCTGTCCCTCACCCCCCTGCAAGCGAACTAACCGCATGTTCTGTCACAGAACACTCGTCTCACAACTTTGGTGTTCCGGTGGACCATGCGCAAGGTCGGATGAGGAGGACAGCATGCAGGATGAGCGTTTGTAGCCTCCCATCTAGTGTTGCTGGTTTTCGGTTTCGTCTGCTAAAAGGCCCTTCCATCAGTAAAAGCCGCACAAGTAGGTCTAACAGGATCTCAAAGTTCCTTTCCGAACTCCACTGGAACACTGTCAGCGAGTAGCGCATCTGTTAGGACTTTTGTCTCCACCTTATCAAGCAATGTCTGCAAGGTGTTCGAGCGACACTCGATGCAGCGTGCAAACGACAAGGCGTCGCGGGGACGTGTATCCCACTGTGGAGGTGCGCCTGACTTTTCTCGTCCCAATCCTGCAAGCCACGAGCTGAGTATTCAACTCGTACTAGGAGCTTCTCCCCCAGAAGAAGATCAGGTGTCGAGCTCTATCCACATGCGAATGCTACGTCCCACTTTCATTTTCACCCTTTCGTTGGCTCCGGCGAGCAACACAGCTCGTAACGGGTTGAGAAGGTCGGCCCGTACTTCCGCTTTTTGTTCGCCTGCGCGCGTCTCGCGCTTCCTTGATTCGTTGCTCGCAAATCTCCTGCGTCCTCTTGATCGCGGACACCAAGAACTTCGACGGCTATGGCGAGGGGCGGGCCATCCAGATGACACTGCTTTTGCCTGCAAGCCAGGCTCGCTTGAGTGCGCGTGGCGCGACGAGATATAGAATATCATTTGATGAAGCTGTCGAGCCGGCGGAGGCGGTGGATGTGTAGGAGGAGGAAAAGCGGACAATGAAATTGAATAAAAGAGGCCCTCTCGCGCGGCACCCTTTCTTTTTTTTGTCTTCCGCTGGTTGCACTTGGGAACATCTGCTGGAAAGATTGCCCCAGCCTGCCTTTGCCTTCACCCTTGCAGTGAGGCGTCGCGAATTAGCGCTCTACAGATGTTTCGACTGGCTATAGAGGACGAATTCAACCTGCCTCACGAGTGCGTACTCTAGAGGCGGGCTAGTCGGCAAGAGACGGGAGCAGAAATAGTGATATGGCTGAAGCGATTCAGATGCGCTAGAATGGCCAGGCCTCACTTGCATTCGCTCGGCCCGATTCTCAGGTCCTGCCGGCCTCACGAGTCGCGCGAGTCCGCGCTTCGATACATCGACGCGAGTCCGTGCTTCAGTACATCAATTTTTTCAAGTCAAAGGACGCGTGGCGTATCAACCAAGTTGGGATCCGACCAGCAACGGTCTAGTCCACAACACCGAGCTCGACACAATTAGCGCAAATACCAAGACTTCAACAACGCGCACAAGCAGGTTAAAAAGCAGCCTTCGTTGGTGAGCGAGGCTGACAAAGAAGGTGTGCAGAGCTCGTAGCCAGTTCGAAGGCTGGCATGTTCAAGTGCTACTACACGTCCGACCTCTTCATCGCGAAGCCTGACTAGACGCAATAGAGCTCCGAGGAACTCCCGCAACGATCTGCATTGCGTTTTAGTGAGAGATTCCGCCGAGTCTACCGCAACTCGTGAAGCAGCTCCCTCAGCCGCGCGTACTCCGGCTCGTCCTCGGACGATTCCCTCGTCTGTGGCAAGAAGGTCCGCACACTCATCTCGCCTGGAACTTCCAGTCCTTGGCGGCGACCACGCCCTCCTTGCAATCCTTCGACCCGAGGTTCTCTAGCATCGACACAACCGTCTCGACCTGCTCGACTGGCTCGCGGAACGCGCCCGGTCATGCGCGACGTCTCTGCGGTCATGCGCGACGTCTCTGCCGACTTCCCCACAAGGATGGAAACTCTCTTGGCGTGCGCACTTGTCCACCGGTCGTGGACAGCCCATGCGTCCATGCGGCTGTGTGAGCATAGACGGATCACCCTTCAGAACGACCAGGCGGCCGTCAAGCTGCGGCTCAAGCACCTCCTCGATAAGATCAAGGAAACCGGAGCTGTGGTGAAGCGGTTCCATCTGCGGATCCGCTTCAACAACGCCATCCCTTATGGCATTGATGACTTTTTACGCGGCCAGAGCTTCCTGCCCTTGACGGAGGTGCACGAGGTCACGGTTGCGCATCCTGCCGACCTATGCGAAGTTTGCGATACAAAGAGTAAGACCGCCTTCAAAACCTCTCACGCCTTTCAGCTGACGCCTACCTGCAGTGCTGCGCCAACTGGACGACCACTTGGCAAATCTCCCGTCCGGTATCTCCAACAAGCACACTTTCACCAACCTCCGAATCATCACTTTGTCACATGTCAAATGGGCAAGTGATTGGCATCTACGTGATGTCTCCCACATCGAAGTACTACTACTCGACCACGTTAGCGGACCATTTACCAAATATCTCGACCAGGGGTCAGCACGGCTGTATGTCCGTAGTGTAGCATGGCAATCAATGAATCGCCAGCGCACACTTTGGGGTCAAAGAAAGGCTGCGCAGTGATGTTGACCTGAAGTCAACGAAGCGGCGGAAACCTAGACAGGCTAACACACCACCCTGCGGCTTGACATTTGTATACGCGATTAAAAAGATCACCACCAGGACAGTTCTCCACGACCAGGTCCCATAAGTCAACTGCAAGAGGTAGAACTTTGACTGCCGGGCTGGGCTGAAGATATATCCGAGGCAACGCAGATGTCCCTCAAAAACTTTTTCCATAGACAGAGCATGTCCTTGTCGGACACGTGCAAGAAGCAACCAATGGCATCCTCTACCATCATTCACTACACGTGATGCATCACATCAGGTGCATAGCAGTTCTCCGCCATACGATATGCGGAGGGAAATCCCGTCCGGCGGCAAGAAGGCCGGCAGCGGAACCCACTCCGCTCCCAAGCCTGTAGGTTGTCAGATTGGTGGGTACTGCTGTCTGCCCATGCATACTTAATCAAAAGGATAGAGCTCAGTAAATACATGGCATGTGCTCTGGAGATGCTTCTAAGACTCTCTTTGTATAGTCAGTAATGTTCCTTGCTATGTCACTGTGATGGCAGTGCAACGAAGAGAAGCTAAAGCAACCACATGACTAATTGTCCCCAAAGCAGGCACCCTTGTGGGCATTGACCGCCATTCATCAGCCTAGATGGCCACCAACGCGAGCACGTGGAAAGCCTGAAAGTTCCCGCCTGCCTGCCAAGGATGACATCAATGCCCAAGTATATCAAGACTGCAGAATTGGCTCATCCGAGAGAGACGGCAAGTTTCAAAAAGATGACTCCAGAACCCGCCATCTATGCTGTACAGGTCTACCGATCGAAACAGACGTGACTACTTGACCAACGCGGGCGTTGTCACACATCTCCAGGTAGGGGAACAGGAGATCGCCTTCGTAGTTCTTGTAAACGGTGGTTCAGCGCTCGTTTCGCAGTACTCGCCGCAGTCCATTGACCCCGTTCGGACGACTGGCGAACGCGACTTGGAAGTCTTAAACCGGAATGGAGTAGGCATCGCATCGCTCTGAACCGAGGACCAGCGTCTTAATATAACCGCGGGCCACAAGTGGCATTTTGCTCCATGTTGCTTTGTAGCCTCAACGCGCCCTGTCTTGGTCGGATAGCTCATCCCTGCCTCTACGAAGTCCCCGTTTGCCGAGGGTTCGAATTCTCGTTCATCCGGTGGTTCATCCGGCCAAGTCGATACCCCTCTTCTCTGGGAATCAAAGAGCGGTTGATATCGAGCTCGACTATGGGCTGTCATTAATGCTCTTCAGTTCCAAGGGACTGGTCACGAGATTGAGAGAGCAGACACACCGTGTCCTTGTATTGGAGGGAGCAATACTTTGTAACCGGCCATGACCCGTTTCACTGAGAGATCGGCCTGATGGTGCCGGGGTCCTCCGTGGTTCTCCTTGTCATTCTCCGTGGCTATCGATACCGAAGTGCGATGGTCGATGTAGAAGCCGGAACAAGATTGCACGAATATGCCGTGCTCGTCGGATGACGCAGGTCTTGGTAGCCAGCGCATCGATACGAGCTTCGACACAAGGGGCTCCATGAGGGCGGCGACCGCCAGAAGTGCAAGCCTGAGAGAGGTGGTCGCCAGGAGCGTAAGAAAGCAGGGGCGGTGTCGTCGATGAGGCCTCCGTGGCTGTGGGGGCGGGGCCAAGAGTGAGCCTTGGCAACTGACGGTGTGTTATGCCAAGAGTGAAAATGGCTGCTGTGCGAAGTGGCCTGCTGATGGACGAGGCTCTCGGCTGAGCTCGTCGCGCCGACCCGCGTGTGCGGGGAGGGTGGAAATCAATGACCTCCGAAGGCGGCGGGCTTGTCGTCCGTCGCGCGACGGTGATATCAAAGT
Organism: Rhodotorula sp. CC01; assembly: GCA_021654155.1. Classification (NCBI taxonomy): domain Eukaryota; kingdom Fungi; phylum Basidiomycota; class Microbotryomycetes; order Sporidiobolales; family Sporidiobolaceae; genus Rhodotorula; species Rhodotorula sp. CC01. Next base: position 6,085 of record JAKEZK010000109.1, read on the forward strand.
GCAAAAGGGCTGGACGCCCACTGCGTAGCGTCTTGCATACTAGTTCGGAGGTTCGGTGGGTCAGAGCACTCTCCAGCACAAGGGGCGGCGCACCGCCTATTAGGCCCTCCAGTAGCGTGATTGCGCACTCAAGTCCATGCTGACTGCCTTAATCCAAGACCTAGGCTTGCAAAGGCGGTTGTAGCGGTGGTTACTAATTTCCTCTGGGGACGCACAGCTTCATAGATTTGCTGAACATCAATTCACGCCATCCCAAATGAGGCCCTGAGACTGATCTGCTGGCAGATCTCGACCGTGCAATTTCTTCTGTTTACCTACCCTGTTCCAGCCTCGTTAGTCTTCGATCATCCGGCATTGTGCGTCATGCGGAATTGCTTCGGAAGCTGTATATGTTCCATTCTGACGACTGTAGAAGCCATCTGGCCTACTTCAGAGGGCTGCATGCTTTGTCTGTTGACGTTTACAGTGGTAACTAGATGACGCGGACAGCCAATCAAGTAGTTACGCAGCTTCGGCTGAACAAGCACACTTCAGCCTGGGCTTCTCCTGTTGTCGCAGTACAAAAACAATGTGTGTTACCCACTCGCACGATCCGACTTACAGTATATTCGTCAGCTCACACACTGACTATTACCGGAGAGTCAAACTGCCTATCAACTAGCTACCAAGGCCAAGTGCTGATCTCTAGCACCTACCAGGGGCTTTGAAGGACAGTCTGCTGCACTTGCCGTCTCCTGAGCGCTGGCATCGAGGCTGCTCCCTAAATGCGATGTTGACAACGCCTCACTTGCTTGAGGAGGAACCGCTTGTGGTTGCTGCTTCTTTCTGTCAGCGAGAGCGTGAGGAGGAAGTTCAGAACTGTGCGCAGACCTTAGTTTTTTCATCAGCGAAGCGTGAAGGTAAAGAACAACAAAGAGGGTACCCGCAAGTCCTTATTCATCCGACCGCAATCTCCCCTATGTCTCTCTACTCCTCCTCCCCTTTTCAAACTGGGTTCGCCAGTAAGATGCGAGCCTTACACTCCTGTACTGATTGCGCAGCGGTCAATGGCTAGTGTTGAAATTACAGCGAATGTAGGAGCTGCAGAGACTGACGGCAGTGCTGGCTGGAAAGTCCAACAGGCCTGAGGTATATCAGGAATGTCTCAGTGAAAAGGATGAGCTGCAAGCTGCTGCGAATGGCTGATCCGGAGTCAGACGATGTGCCATGCAGAAACACATTCACCTGGCCTGACACTGCAGCGCAGTGTGCACTGGATTTTATCTCTGAGCGGCCGGTCTCGCCCGATGCAAAGGTAGCCAAAGCTGCGTAGCCAAGCTAGATGAGTGCTCTCTCATGCTCTACTCCCAAGCGGAATCCCATCAAGTACACACTTAACAGAGCCGAGACAATGAAGCTCTGTGAACGGGATAGATGTAGCGGTCCATTCTGCTTGCGGAGTGGTAGCGTGCCGGGCGCAGAATGCCAGCTGAGAATGTCTAGATGGAATGCCATTCAAGTTACGGAAGATTCAACCAGTCAGCGTAAGTTAGAAGACACCGTGGGGCCGGGTGCAACAAGCTTCAATAAGCGTCGGCATTCACATGAGGTGATCTATCGATCTATTAGCCACCGTGACGCAAAGTAGGCAGGCGACGCACATCGGAGTATCCTCCGTGTTTGCGGAACAACCAACGTGCTAATCAGTTTCAGTTCCGTTTGTTAACAAGCGCACCTGTCAAGCGTGCCCAGATCTCCCGCACATGGGTTCTGTGTGCGGCGGACTATTCTGTTCTGACAAGCTCGTACCTGTGAACCAGCAGCCTGTACAGGAGTAAGATCGGAAGCTCGTCTACGAATAATGTCGCTGAAAAGTAAACAAGAAAGGGCTAGCACGACTAGTGCCGCTCTTCCAGGGATTCCGCCTTGTCCAGCTGGATCTATACGATCAGCAGCAGATTTGTAGCTCAAAGCGAGGTGCTCAGAAGCAGACACGCAAGACAAGTCCATCAGTAGCTCTTTGGAGAGAGGATGTAACACCCTGTCTGCACCACATGTACTACTAAATTTAAAGTAAAGATGGAACAAATCAGCAGTGTCGAATAGCTATAACAGCCTTCGTATATTTGGTAGAGTGCTCAGCCTCAATAGAGACGGCCCGGCCCGTCTTTCTGGCGATCACCTGGGTCTGCAGCCGCATCTTCTTCGACAAGGGATCGAGACAATACTTCCGGGGAATGGAAATAACAGGGAGTCCGTTGCGGTAACTATCCTACTGGGGTGGCCAGAGACTTACCCTTTCCTCCGATGCCTCTCAGACCTTAGGACCGTGTGGATGCCTCAAGGCGGTCATCCCAGACTCAGCGTGCAACCAGAGCGTCTTGTCGAGGGTCTGAACGGTACTAGGAAGACTCTGTCAACTTCTTCAGGCTTGCAGAACGATAGCTTCTGGCCATCCTTCTCGAGGGACTGGTGCCTCCGCATGGCTGAGTGCGCACTTCTCCCATGTCCTTAACCACTACAAGCCGGAGCTGATAGGGTGCAGCCTAATCACCCCGGTTGTTTTCCCTGCATAACTTTGCCACAGACTCAGCAGTTCGCTGCATCAAGCACACCGACCACAGTATGTGGCGGACGGTATTTGCGCAGTCCTCCTTTTTGGCGGTTTCACCTAGGCCAAATCACCCTACCTCGTATCCCATGACCTGCGGATCGCAACCACCTTTCCCGCAGGAGCGAGCGCCCAACACCTGTCGTCCTTGCTCGCCCCCTTGGAAGTGTAGCTGGTCGAGGCAGACTCGACAGCAGAAGCAGTGCCGCGCAGAGGCAGAAGCAAGGGAGGCTCCTATGGTTCGTCCAGGCAAAGTACAGTGTGAGTGGTGAGGTACAAAGTCATTCAGAAACCCAAGGGAGGCTGGTTTATTGGACACCTCAACCGGCTTCTACTGTATTCAGTGGAGAAAGCCGTCGATGTCCACCTCGTTTCGAGGCTGGCTGGTGCTCCGGCTAGACGAGTAGAGACGTTGGCAACGATGAGTGTAATGCAGAGGCATGCTACGGGTCGTGCTAGCACACCTAGACGAGTGGAGAAGATGGCAACGATGAGGAAGCGAGAGAGAGAGCCATCGAGAGGAGCGTCTAGGGTAGTATGCGAAAGAGGGTCGGTCCCGGAACGAGAGGAACGAGTGACGCTGGAAGAAAAGAGGTGTGGCGTCGGAAATCTACGTTACGCTCGGAGATGCTCAAGCTAGCGCTGCGGCCAACACCTCGGTCTATCGCACTGTGCAAAAGCGAACCGTCGTTGCCTTGCGCCTGCACCTGTGACCGAGGGTCCCTCAAGCACGAAGTCGCACGTGCAGAGCCCAACGTGCAAGAAACGGATGCCAGGTCAAGCGGGCCCTAAAATGACGGCCCGCATGCGGCCAACCGCCCGTACAAGTGGCACCGCAACACGCAGAGACCCTCCCCTCCAGCCACATCAAAGGCGCGATTGTTGAAGTAAGAAAGCTCGCAAAGGTGAAAGAGGTTGGTGAGACAGAGCGAAAGGTCAATGCAGCGCAACAAGAACATCATGCCTCTCGCCTAGCCCATCCTGGGTTGAATTAAGTGCACCTTTGCCTCGCATCATAGCAGTACTGCTCATAGATCAACCTCGAGAGGCTTACAAGCAAATGTAACTAAAAGCTGTATCAACTCCTGGTCTAGTTCATACTTTCCGGCGATATCTGCGTCTCGGCGGCGGTCATGTATTAGGGCGAATACAACTATGCATAGAGTGGCTTTGAGAGTGAGCGCTAGCTGGCCGTGTCCATGATCGAGAAACAGCCTTAGCCTTCCCAGCTGATGCATCTAACCCTGTTTCTCCTGATGCTGCGGTGCGAAAATGTCTAGCTGCAGAATATGATATCTGATGCACTGAGGAATATCCATACGCCCACAATGAGTAGACGTTACCGGAGATCACCTGTGTCATGAGAACCAGACGGACTATGTAAGCGATTTTCGCTTCCAAGTCCCCAAAGGCATCAGACTTTCACGGTGGTGACCTAAATCCAGTCACACTCCAGAGCCGATGCTCTTTAGTAGACCTGTACATTGTACGGAGTGAAAGTCAGTACCCTGCTGCCAAAGCCTGAGCTTTCATGGCTGAAGCCAAAGAAGCTTCTCCTGTTGACACCGTTCTCCTCAATCTTGCTGCAGAGTGCGACATGCAGCTATACCAGGCAGTATTGTAGCAGTAACCGGTTTCTGAGGGAGGGGTCGGGGTGAGGCATAGGCGAGGTTGCAGCTCTTCAATCCTCTTCCCGGACAGGCGTGTCGCATGTCCCTGTCAACTCCCCCATTTAGCTGACCGCCAGGTTCCGAACCGGCCAGATGTATACCAGTGGACAACCGGAACTTGCCGCTAAGTAAGGCTAACCCGCCTGGCCACTTCGATCACCTAGACGAAACATGAATCAGGTTTCTGTGTTGCTTCCGCGTGAGTTCAATCAAGGAATCCATTACTAGGCGGCCGTCCCGTGCCATGTGCGAGAGTTACTCTCATCGGTGCAGCCTTCAGTCACTCTGGTCCAGCAGGACCAGGACAAATGCTGCGCTATGAGGAGGCGAGCCGGTGACAAGGTCGCAGCAGAACATCTTCAGCGCATGCTTGACCGCCTTGTTATGGAAGACGAGGGTTGACGTCGGTTGCCGACGAGGTGTTTAGTCGCTGCGACGAAGCTTGGCGAATCCTGGAGCTAGGAGAGGGCGAACCCCATGGACGAATCGTCAACGCCTAGCTGGAAGTCGCCTTGTTCGGCGACAACACTCGCTCGGGCCGATAGAGATGGAACAGCGTTGATTGCTGGTTCTCCAGTCAGCGAGAGCGATCTACAGTAAGCTAGAGAAGACAACACACCTGGTTCTCCAGTCAGCGAGAGCGATGGAGAACCAAGAGAGAGAATGACGGAACGTCCGACCCAACTCCTCCGCTCGCACCGCTCTGTCTCATCTCCGTCGTGAGGCATCCGCCTTACACCCTTCCCCCTTCCAACCAGCGAAGAGCCTCTTCGCTCAGACCTCCCCTCCCTCCTTCCGCTTCGTCCACACGTCCAGCGCCTCAGTGTCCTCGACATTTGCGGCTCCTTCCCACGTGTTCTCCGACTCAGGGTAACCCCGCCACTTGACCAGGTACTTCTTTGACCTCCCCCTCCCCTTCTCGTCGACAATCGCCTCGACGATGTATTCCTCCTCGCCTTCGACGTCCATCGGCTCCGGTCGCGGCGGCTCACGGGCAGGGAAGTCGTCAACGTTGTTGGGGTGGTAAGCCTTGAGTTTTGACGCATGGAAGACGGGGTGGCTGCGGTCGGCGAAGGGGAGGTTGAGGCGATAGGTCGACGAGTCGGGGAAGCATTCGACAACTTCGTATGGTCCGTCCCACCTCGCGAAGAGCTTGGCTGCGCGACAATCCTGACTGCGTGTCTTGTAACGCGAGCGCCGATCCGACGAGTCGACCATGACCAAATCACCGACTGAGAAGGTCGGTTCGTCTCCGCGCTTCTGGTTCGCCTGCGCCGCCTGTCGGACTTTAGCGGCAGCGAGAGTGTCGCGAGCGTCCTTGATCCGCTGCTCGCGAGTCTCGAGAGTCCATTCAACGCTCGGCACGGCGACTTGGCGCCTGATGGTGAGGACGAGGGCTGGAAACCGAGGACGACTTCGAAGGGCGAGAGACCTGTCGAATCGTTCTTGGCACAGTTGATGGCGTATTCAACCGTCGAGAGATGCGAGGTCCAGTCCTTCTGCTGCCGAGAGACGTATTGTCGCAAGACCTGGATCACCGTCTTGTTCGTACGCTCGCTGCGTCCGTCGGTCTCGGGGTGGAACGCAGTCGACAGCTGAAGCTTGATGCCCATACGTCCGTGGATCGACCGCCAGAACTTGCTGACGAACAGCTTGTCGCGGTCCGAGACGAGGCGCTGCGGCGCCCCGAAGAAGCGAATCCACTCGTCAAAGACAAGGTTCGCCACGTCCTTGGCGCTGTCCTTCGAGCGACAGGCGATGAGCCTTGTGTAGCCCGAAAGACGGTCCGTGATCGTCAAGAGC
>JAKEZK010000110.1:0-11652 GCA_021654155.1 Rhodotorula sp. CC01
GTTCGGTGGATTGTAGAGGGTAAGGTGGATCCCAGCGGATTATTTGGCGGCAGTTTCACTTTTCCCCTCCCGTCCTTTATGATCATCTTCCATGTTCCTCGTTCGCCCTACCTCGCATTCATCCTGTATCCTCCTTACGAGTTGTTCATGTCTAGCAAATCACAGACCCTTGACGTTTCTTATCCATCGCAATGACCTCCATTTCCTCTTGGGACACCCAGACGTGCTGTGATTGTCAAAAAGACCTTGGAAAGCGCCTTGGCAGGTGGCAAGAAGCATGAATACACAGAGGCGCCAAAGACTATATTCCTAGCCGTGGCCCTGGGCCTACTCCATTGTGCTGCAGACGTGAGCCCAACCTGCGTCAAATTGGCGCACTGCGCCTTCGCCGCCAGACCCCGCGAGCAACTGCCCCCGCGCACGCTGTACGACCTCTTGACTCTTACTTGCCTCTCCGGCGCGGACGAGTTCCTCGGCATAGGCGAGCCATTCGTCGACGCCTGCATCCGGATGAGCGACGATCCGTTCGTGGATCTTGCGGCGGAATGTGCGCGAGTTGGAGGCGGAGGAGGAGGAGGACATCTCGAGTGCGGGACCGGAAGGGTCGAGGATCGAGGAGAGGAACGAGAGCGAGAGGGTTGGGGCGGAAGCGAGGAGGTGAACGAGTTTGGGTTGGAAGTCGGACGGGGAGGTGGTTGCCAGGTAGTGCACGAACCGGCGCGGCAAGAGTTCACGCGGAGTCACATGCGCGTACGAGACAAAGGTCGAGTCAAACCCGGCGGGAGGGAGTGCATCGGTGAGGAGTGATCGCCGGACCGACTTTTCGTACCACGCCTCGACGTCGGCAGGGGACCGTCCCGATTGCCGCTCTGCGAAATCCGCATACAAGTCCCAGACTTTTGCACTATAGGGCAATGTCCGCGTAGCCTGGACGAACGCCTTTTCGAGCGCATCGTCGTCGCTAGCCTCACCGAGCAAGGACGACACTGTCTCGAGGTTGGCGACCCAGACTTGTTCGCGTTGCGCGGGCGGGGTCCGATCGGTCCCGTAACGCTTGATCATGCGGTCGAGATGATCTCGGACGGACGGAGTCGGCGCGCCCGTGTGCAGGAGGTTGCGAAGTTTGACGAGGGACAGGAACGCCGAAGACGGTGCTGACGAGAGCGCCGACTCGAGGTTGGCGGACAGGTACTCGAGCTTTTGAGAATGGATGAACCGCACGAGAGTCAGTCGTTGTCGAGTCTGCCAGAAGACGAAACCCAAATCTGCGCGGGGTAGACGATCTGAACGTACCAAGTCTTGCTCCTCGGTCTGTTCCGCCATCTCTTCCAACCAACCGCTGAATCGTTCCCACAATTGTTGCGCCTGCGGCGAAGTCGACGCCTGGTCCCGCTCCTTGCCCTTGCCCTTCTTGTCCGCCTTGAGCTTCTTCAACACGGTCCAGTACTCCTCGCACCCCTTGCCGATCGCGTCGACCAACTTTTCTCCCTCGACTTGGATCGCAAACGGGTCCTGCTCGAGTCCAGCAGCAGCAGCACCCATCTCGTCCGCTGTGCGCTTCTTCGAGTTCTTCTTCTTTTTGGGCGGAACGTACGCGACGTCGTACAAGTGCCGAGTCGCGAGGATGTGGACGGCGGCGGGGTACGAGGGAGTCGAGGGGAGGATGTTGGCGCGCAGAGAGGCGTAGACCTGTGCGAGGAGGGCGAGTCGCAGAGGTGACGCGAGCGGTCGCAGCACGGAGAGGACAAAGTTGTACGACTCGATCGAGTGAGACGAGGCTAGCGGGGGAGGTTTCGGTGACGAGCGGTGTCAATTCCACTTGCGCTGGCATTCCGGTTTACAGACAGGTGGAGTGGCGGGAACGTACCTTTGAGAAGATTGTCGAGGACGACACGGACGATAGCGCCATCGAGCAGCGCCTCTTGCCCCGACAATGCCTTTTGGTCGACTTCTTGCTTGAGTTGAGAGTCGTCGACTTCATCTCCAGGCAATGCAATCTCCTCCTCCGCGTCCTCATCTTGCTCCTCTGCATCTTCCTCCTCCGAACCAGAAGTCTGCTTGCCCTTGTCGGCGACGCGGACGATCTCTTCTCCGCCGTTCTTGCCCTTCCCGATCCCGAGAACGTGCCACCGTTCCCTCAACCTCTCGACAAACGACACCTCGACGCGAATCCATTCCCTCCACACGGCTTCCTGATCGGCTTGGGCATTGTTGCGCCCCTTGAGGAACCTCAACGCGCGCATGCACAACCTCCTCGCGCCTTCGGTGTTGCCGCCTCCCATCCCCTTGCGGTCGCCGTCGCTCTCCCACTGTGACGCCATGATCCAGTACCGCGTCTCGGTCGGGTGCATCGCGATCGCCGAAGTGAGCGTCCGCGAGACGAGCAGCGGACTCGCTTGCGAGAGCGAGTGCGCGATAAAGGCGTCCCAGAGCTCGAGCGACTCGGGGAACCGGCGGACCGAGAGTCGGTGCAGTTGAGTGATGTGAGCCAAGACGGAGTGGTCCGAGAGCGACTTTTTGGCCGTTTTGGCTGCGAGTCGACATACGACCATCTCCCTCCGTCAGCGGCAGTCTCCCTTCCATCCCGCCCGTCGCGACTGGAGACCCGGAAAGAAACACTCACGAATTCGAGCTGCCCGTGCCTTTCTGAGTTTTTCGAGCCTGCGTTCGTACTCGATATAGCGGAGGTAGTCTGTCGGTTTCGTGCCTCGACCTTGGGCGAGCGACATTTCGAACGACCTCCGCTTGGCCACAATGTCGGAGATCTCATCCTGCGCGTGGAGGGGGGTCAGAGGTGATGCTCGGGGAAATAGTCCAGTCGCAGCGACTTGCGTGAGTAAAGATCTTTCGTTGTTCGAAGTCGCGGAGCTCTGGGAGCAAGCGCTCGAGGGCGAGTTGGACCTGCGCGGGGAGATGAGGGTCAGGCTGTGCCTCTCGGTGGTCACGCGCTGTATTCACGCACCTTTTCCATGGTAGTCTAGTTGCACCGAGACGAGTTTGAACGCTTGCGCACGGAGGCAGGAGTTGGGCGCGGGTGCCTTTGCTTCTTGCAGCTGGAGAGAGGGTCGGCTTGGTTACGGGTGTGGCTCCAACAGAGCTCTTGCTTCTTTCGCAGGTAGTCCGGCTTGGCCCCCGCCCAATGGCTACTATGGTCGGCCAACGCTGCGCGAGCTTACGGCTGCTTCAATTCGAGATTGCTTCCGCGTCAACTCGGCGGGGTGGCGGTGCACTAAAAGTACAGCTCTGCGACTACAGCGTCGGCAAGGGCGAGACCAAGAGTAGACGGTCCGTAGTAACCTCACATGCTGACTGTATAGGCTGAGAGATTGGCGGAGTGGAGTGAGATGAGGTTGCCGGGTGAGTGGGGGACTCGGAGCCGGAGGCTGACTTCGAGCGCTCTCTCTCATTCGACTCTACACTCGCACACGAGACAGAGACAGGCAGGATGAGCGCATTCTCTGCGATGATGGGCGGCGCCGAGTGCAGCACCAGCTCGAACCCTCTCAGCCAGTTCATCAAGGCCGGACACCAGGATCACTCGCTGCATCAGAGCGGACCACTCGCTCCGCATCACCAGCAGCAGTCCATGAGGAGTCACACGCCCCAGCAGCACAACGACGAGGCTCAGCGCTTCTTCGAACAGCCACCCACGGTAGCGGGACCGCTCGGAGGAGGAGGCTTGGACCAACTCCGCTCGGAAATCGACGCCATGGCCCGCGTCGCCATGAAGCCCACCGGTGCTGCGCCCGGTCTCGACCAGCAGCGCGAGTGGGCCTCCCAGTATAGGCCAGCGGGGGCCAACCTCTTGCCCGCAGACATGGCCCGCATGCAGGACCAGTTCAGGTTGCCGCAGGGCGCAGAGGGCAGGCCGTCCGATTTCGCTCAAGAGTTTCACCAGCACCTCGCAGCGACCTCGTCTGCGCCGGCCTCTTCAGTTTCGGCTGCTGGGCCGTCCATGTACGGTCAGGCGAGGCCCGGGTTCGCTCCCTCGTACGGCGCGTTCGGTAGCGCAGGTGGCGGCATGGGAATGGGCATGCACAGCTACGCCTCGCCGATGCACTCAAACTATGCCACTCGGCCGCCACCGCAGCAGCAGCAAGCCGACTTGAAGGGCAAAGGACGATTTGTCGAACTCGACGACGCCGATTGGGAAGCCCAGTTTGCCCAAGTCGCCGCCGCGGGCGAGACGTCCACGACCACGCAGTCGGCCGAGCCTCACCAGACGACGACGTCGGCCGCGCAAGAGCAAGAAGACTCGACCGCCAACTTGCTCGACCACGGCGAGATCAACCTCGACGCGTCAGAGTCGGACGCCCAGTTGCTCAAGGACCTCGAGTCGACCTGGGCCGCGATGCGGAACCAACTCGATTCCAACACGGCGACGTCGGACGCCGAACTCGCCCAGTGGGAATCGCAATTCGGGAGTCAGTTCAATGACCTGCACGGGTCGCCGTTGCTCGACGGCGACGACGCCGACGACCTGTTTGACGAGATGCCGCAGCGGATGCGCCGCGCCCAGTGGAACAAGGACAACGTCGACCAGTTCCTGCAGGACCAAACCCCGTTTCCGTACCAGGAAGAGAACGACTACCTCGACCACGCCGACCCCTACGCCGAAGGGATGCGCCTCTTGCAGGAAGGAGCCCCCTTGAGCGAAGCGGCGCTTGCGTTCGAGGCGGCGTGCAGGAAGGAGGAGTCCCGCGCCGAGGCGTGGAAAGCTGCGGGCGAGACGTGGGCTGCCGACGAACGAGAGGCCAAGGGCATCCGCGCGCTCGAGAAAGCGGTCGCGTGCGGCGGTCCCGCAGGAGTCGCCGCGTGGTTGGTGAGCCTCTTCTGCGAATCTCTATCGTCTCCCGCTCTGTTCCAGTCTTTCTTTGCTGACCACCTTCGGACCTATCTCGTGGGGATTGACAGTCCCTAGCGGTCGCGTACGTCAACGAAGGCCAAGAACTGCGCGCGCTCGCGACGCTCGAAAAGTGGCTCTCGATCGCGTACCCTTCAATCTCTCTGCCCGCGCTCGACTCGACCCAGATCCGCTCGCCGTGGGACGCCTCGAACCGCGTCATCGACTTGTTCCTCGCGGCGGCGCAGGCCGGTCCGACTTCTCGTGCGCCAGGGCAATCGTCTGAACTTGGAATCGTCGACCCGGACGTGCAGGTCGGACTCGGTATCTTGTTCTATAGCAACTCGGAGTACGAGAAAGCCAAGGACTGCTTCGAGGCGGCGCTCAGTATGCGTCCTGACGTGAGCATTCCCCTTCTCGAAGCCACTTTCAGTCGGATCTGCAGAAGCTGACGTTTCGCTCCCCCGCCCGAACTGCAATCAGGACTTCCTCCTCTGGAACCGACTCGGCGCGACCCTGGCCAACTCGGGCCATCCGGAAGACGCCATCCAAGCGTACCGGAAAGCGCTCGACCTCCGCCCGACCTTCACGCGCGCGATCTACAACCTCGGCGTCTCGTGCCTCAACATCGGGTGCTACCACGAAGCGGCCGAGCACTTGCTCGCGGCGCTGCAGGGTCAGATGACGAGGGAAGAGATGGTTCAGAACCGCAAGGGGAAAGGAGGAGATGCCGACCTCGGCAGGGCCAACCTCGGCGATGGGAGCGACAACCTTTGGCACACTCTCAGGAGGGCCTTCCTCTGCATGGTGCGTTACGGGGGCGTCTTATCTGCGCACGCAGTTGCGTTCTTCATGCGTTGTTGCAACACCGCTGACAACTCCTCTCTCTCTCGTCGAGCAGGACCGACACGACCTCGCGGACAAAGCGATGCCGGGCGCCAGTCTGGACGAGTTCCGCCAAGAGTTTGAATTCTAGAACCAGCACGTACATGTACCACCCCTGCGTAACTCCTCTCTGCAATGCTGTCTTGTCTGAAAAGGCTTCTCTCTCTCCGTGCGCGAGCAAGTTGAGCCAGACAGGCGAGCCACGTCTAGATGTAAATGAAGCGCAGTCGCTGCGCCCACCAACAAGCCTTATTTGAAGGGAGCAGGTCATTACACGAAGAACTTCTGGCTAGTGTTCCTAGTGTCGAACCAGAGGGATAATACAGAGAGAGGCAAGGTTGTCGGCGCCGTGAACAATACGCCGCTCCTCATGCGCCGTCCCAGAGCTTCTTGTACCACGGCTTGTTCGGGTCCTCTTGCTCCGCCCACTTCGCCGCGTCCTCGTCGAATTCGCGACGTCCAGTGACCAGGTCGACCTCCTCGGGCTTGATGATCGAGGTCTTGAACCAGAACTTGTAGGCAAAGTACAAGAAGATGTAGATCGGAATGCCGATGTAGTTGCTGCGGTGAGGATGGCGAGTCAGTCTTTATCGCAACGGTGTCGACGTCCGCAGGCTTACGTGATGAAGGTCACATGGCTAGCAGGGTCGCGAGCCAGGCAAGAGCAGGGTAAGCGAAGGGTTCTCTCGCCACTCGTCGCATTGAGGCACGGCAAGAAGCGCGGGACTGACTTGAACTTCGGAGTGAACGAGTCGAAGCCCTTGAAGAAGGTTACGACGGCTGTCAGGCCGAACGACCAGTACGTCATGTACCTGAGAGCCGAGAGAGGGTCAGAAAATCAGAATTAGGCGGGGGTGAACGGGAGGAAGGGGCGCGGAGTAGCTCACGGTTGGAACGGCGCCTTCCACGGCAGCTCGTCGCGGGAGATTCCCTGAGCCTTGAGCGCGCGCATCATGGCGATGTGAGAGCCGAGGATCGAAAGCCAGGTCAAAGCACCGTCTGCGGCAGAAAAACGGGAAGGTCAGGATCCGCCCTCTACCGCTCCGAATGGGTGCGCAGACTTACATAGCGTGACCAAAGCGACGAAGTAGCCGAACACCTGTTTCGAGGACGACGAGACGGCGAGGAAGCTGTAGGAGTGCAAGCGCCGGAAAGAAGGCAAACAGGAGAGCGAGCACCGAAAAAAAGTCAGTTTTTGATCGCTTCGCCGTCTTTCTCGCAGCAGGACAAGGTGAAACGCGACTGACCAGATGCAGGATACGAGAGAGCACACCGCAGTGCACATGTAGGGGCATCCCATGCGGTTGACGCGCAGGAGGAATCGCGGAGCTTGACCTTGATCGGCAAGACCGTACAAAGTGCGAGTTCCGATGTACTGGGGAGACATACTCCGGAGTTAGTTGGTTAGAATAGTCCAGGACCTGTACTGCTATCACTCACCAAGTCGCTGTTGGCAGCCGAGAGGACGAAGAGCAAGATGGCGCCGTTGATGATGTCGGGAAGGACCTTGATCTGCGCCCGCTCAATGGCCAGGACGAAAGGACTGGCAGCGGCCGAAGTCGCCTTTTTCGTAGTAGCAAGGAGTGCGGGGTCGGTCGCCTTGACGATGAGACCGACCACGAAAATCGATCCTGCAGTTCGAGAGGTCGAGAAGGATATCAGCACCGGCGCATCGAGTTGTGCGAAGGGGACAAACCGTACCGACGTAGAAGATGAGGATCCGTGCGAACGTCCTCCTGTATGATCGCAGCGAGCACCGTTAGGAAGCCGACTTGTGAGCGTTGGATCTCGAGGAGAAGATTGCAGCTAACCTGACCGTCGCCGGAACCGTCTTTCGCGGGTTGGCCGCCTCCGCGAAGGTAACACCGACGAGCTCAGTACCCTGTTGGAAATGACTTTGTCAGTCCACGCTCTGGCCCGGGAGCAGAAAAGACAAGGAGGAAGACCGATGCTGAGAAGGTCAACCGGTGAAGCCACTTACGCTGTACGCGAAGAGGGCGGTAACCATGCAGCTCCATACACCTGAATGGATTATACTTGTCAGCATTTATTGCATTGGTCTGGCTGTGCTCTGTTCGTGAGACCTGAGACGATCAAAGTGCCTGAAAACTTAGACCGAACGCCCCTCGCGAGAGAGCTCACCGAGGAAGACGCCGGTGCTGTTCTGGAAGATATAGTGGCTGAAAGGTTGCTCTTTCCAGTACCTAAAGCCGATTCGTTCGTTTCCCGCGCCACCGAGGTCGATGACAAGGCCGAGGATGATGAGGCTGCAAGTAGAAGTCAGCGGGCGGGCAGGGTCAACGCAAAAACAAGGGCCCATGACTCACCCAGTCAACGTTACAACCTTTAGGAAACTCGCCCAGAACTCGAGCTCGCCGAAAACGCGGATGCCGAGTAGATTGAGACCGATGATGCACACAAGGTAGATCGCAAGCCAAGCGCCGACCGGCACCGCTCCGGTCCAGTAGGTGACGACGATGGACGCGGCGACAAGGTTGTTGGCGGTGCTGCGAGGTCACGAACATGGTGAGGTCAGCGAAGGCGTTGTGCGTGAGAGTCACAAGGGCATTTAGCGCAAGAGGGACCTCTCGCGCTAACCACGAGGGCGTTTAGCGCGAGAGGGACTCACACGATCCAGTACTGCAGCATTGCCTCCGAATTGTTAGCTGCTCCTGCCGTGCCACCAGGAGAGTTACACAGGAGCAAAAGAGACGCACTTTCTCTGCGGAATTGCAACCAGAGTGTCAGCTGCTCCTGCCGCGCCACTCGGAGTTATACAGAGGCAAAAGAGACGCACGAGTATAGCACCAACCCATAGCGAAACCGAGAGCAGGATCGAAGAAACGGGCAGCGTAGCCAGCGAATCCGCGTTGGCTTGGGAGGAAAGTCGCCATTTCGCCCAGCGCCATCATCGTACCGAAGCAGGCTGACCCCATGATCTGTCGTGAGTCTAAAGAGTAAGCATGAAGCGAAAGGAAAGGATCATAGGTCGCATCGGCAAGGTCACGGAAGGAAACAAGACTGACGATGTAAGCGAGCAAAAGTCCGACCGGTCCTCCTCGAGCGAGACCGGTTCCGGAACCAATGACTAGACCAGTGCCGACGGCGCCTCCGATAGCAATCTGTCAAAGAAGAAGGGGATAGAGTCGTATATTGAGAGGGGAAATCAGTCTTCCATCGGAGCGTTGAGAAGCGAAGCAGTGAAAGGCGACGCACCATGGCAATCTGTCGCGGCTTGAGCTTGCGGTGCAAGTTCTCGTTCTCCATGACATTCTCAAACGCCTGGCCATCATACTTCCCGCCCGGACTGACGACGCCCGAGGCGGCCCAGTCCTTCTCGTAGCCCATTTCCTCCTTGTCGTCGAAATTCATGTTCGACATCGTTGGCGACCGCAAGCTCTATTTTTGATCGTCGCGTGTGTCGGTCTGCTCGAGCTTCGGAGGCCACCTATGGGGGTGCGGTGGTCGAAGGAATGAAGAGCTGAGCCTGTGCGACCAACAGTGAGAGCAAACAACGATTCAGATTGATTGCGCTACAGAGTTTGGACCCTTGGGGACTCCAAGCGGGGGCCAACCAGCGTGGGCACTCGATTGGCGTTAGCGTAAACCGAGCATTTTTATCAGGGTGCCCAGAATCAGCTGGATTTGAGAGCGGTCGTCGAAAAGCTTGGCACAAAAGTGATCGAGCGAACCAGCTGCAGGCGGTGCGTTCGCCGCTTTCGCCGCCGTGCGAGCTCGCGGCCTCTCAGATGCATTCAACATGAGCGCATACCGCGTGTCCACTTTGTCTCCCATTGTTCTCAGCTCAAAAGGGACCTACAAAGATACGGTCTGCCGTCGCAGCTTGGATCGGCTATTGGAGTGTCCTTGAAATCCGACGCACCGGCTCTTCTCGTCTGCGTGGGCGGCCAACGAGAGTCTTCTCATCCGGGGGATCG
This sequence comes from Rhodotorula sp. CC01, assembly GCA_021654155.1. NCBI lineage: Eukaryota > Fungi > Basidiomycota > Microbotryomycetes > Sporidiobolales > Sporidiobolaceae > Rhodotorula > Rhodotorula sp. CC01. The sequence goes on from JAKEZK010000110.1 coordinate 9,667, forward strand.
AGGTGTAGACGCCGCACGAGATCACAGAGCCTGGAACAGCATCTCTGCGGAGAGCAAGCAAACCTACGATTGCACTGCTCCTTGGCGAGACAGGTCGGGGTAAGTTCAGATCGTACCTGGTGGCGGAAGAAGTGCAGTTGCGAGGTTTGCCGCGCCTGTCGCGTGATTTCCTCCTTCTCCCTCTCTCTCCGTGGGCACCCTCATCCGTGACCATAATCAACATTGCGAGCCCCTCACGAGATGCCGGCCGGTGCGCGTGGAGAAACAAGCTCGTCCAGTAGCTCTCGCTGGGAGCAAATGCCGAGACCGTATCGTTGTGCAGCGCGCGCAGCGGTGGCGCTCCGGCGGCATGTGCTGTACCGGAGAGACGACTGCCATCTTGAGCGGCAAAGCTTTCCAGGCGAACGACTACCAGCTCTCGCTACGCCGGATTGACTCGCGCCGTCGGGCGACGCTCAAGCGTGACTGATCATCGAATACTGGAGGCGAGGGCCGATGTAGCAAGTCTATATGATAAAGAGAGTCTAGAGATCTACCCAGTCTGCCGTCTCACCAAAGCGCTGCGCCACGGGCAGACGCTCGAGTCGCTTTTCCTCATACAACTCGAGGCCGTCCTCGTCCCATCCGGCCTCACCGGCCGGCATCTCGCCGTTCGTCCATTTCCCGAGTTTTTGCGCAGAGCGAGCGGCGCCGTAGAGCAGCCACTTGCGCGCCTTGTGCTCCTTGCGAAGACGGACCGTCCGTTCCCAGTTTGAACGGTCCGGTCCGACGCCGGAGAAGGAGAGGACGCGCGAGGGAGGGATCGAGAGGCGCGAGCCGCGGAGCTTGAAGCATGACTTGCTGAAGCCGACACAGTTCAGGATGCGCTCCTGTGATCCTTTCTTGGGAGCGGTCGTGAAGCGGGTCACGTAGTAGATCTGGGGAGAAAACGCGGGTCAGCCACCGTGTGGTCTCGCGGGCGAAAGCGACGGGGATCCCGTTCCGACGCACCCACTTCTCGTCCCACGACACGATATGGCAGTCAATTTCGTACGACGCTCCGATCGGGATCTCCTTGTAGAAACTCCACGAGGTCGCGGCGAGAGGCGACCAGATACCCTCTCCGAACGCGGGTCCGATCAACTCGAGGAGGAATCGGAAGCGCGCAGCGTCGGAGACTTTGGCATACGACGAGTTGGACATGCTGTTGTTTCGCTCAGAGTAGCGGTCAGCGTTCGACAAGTACGTCCGATCTTGAACAGCCTCGGAAGACGTACTGCATGTTGTAGTCGGCATCTGCGCACGACACATGGCCCTTTGTGATGCTCTTGACCGAGAACGGATCCCTAGCGATAGCCATCGCTTTGACTTCGCCCTTGCGCCATATCCGGAGGTACAACTCGGGAATGGTCCACCAGAACGACTGCAGGAACCGGATGTCGCGAGTAGCCGAGGAGGTTACGCGTGCAGGAGGAACCAGTCAGGGTCCGTTCGCTGAGGGAGGACACGAGCACGGAAGCTCACCGAATGCCACGCGAACGGCAATGCCCTCCAGTTGAGGACGAGCAGGACGGCGAGGACTTTTTTGACGATTGAAGCCCACCGCGACGACTGGTCGGCAGTGACGAGTGCGGCTGCGACAGCGCCGACGAGCACAGTCGAGGCTGACGGCAAACGAGCGAGAGCCATTCTCGTGGCGCGCTATAGCTTGGTAGAAAGCAGAGTCTAGCTGCAGCCGCCAGCAGCTTTGAGTGACGATGTCCGAAAAACGCGCTCGCTCGGACGGACGGATGCGCTCTGATCTCGGTCTGCACCGCATCTCGTGCGCGACTGCCAAAGTCAAGGGGAGTTTGCGAAATGCAATGCAAGGAACAACAAGGAAAGGATTATGGATTGCGGATACAGAGGGAAAGACGGGAGCGAGAGACTGGGAGAAACGAGAAAAAAGCGAAAACTGTCACCAGATGATCCGCCGGGATCCACCTTACCCTCTACGATCCTCCGAAA
>JAKEZK010000111.1:0-10883 GCA_021654155.1 Rhodotorula sp. CC01
CCCTCGCCTTTAGAACACTAACAAGCCGTAGCACAAAATCTGGTCGCCGTCACTCTATTCTTTTGCGCAGTAATGGATGCAGTCTTTGACTTCTTAATCCGTCCGAACAAGGACACGTCCGATACCGGCATCTTTGGTTCAGCTTTGTCGTACTACGCCACAATCGAAAACGGTAAACGCGGGTACTTGCACGTGCATGCCCTAGTCTGGCTCCATGGTCAACCTTTGCCTCGAAGGGCAGCCCCATCAACGGTCAACTTCCTCTTCTCCTGTGTTCCTAACCGCCATCCCCAGCAGCATGTGTGCAGGTTGATAGACCATATCAAGCCCCACCCTCCATCAAGCCAACAGAGCCAGTGCAGACACACATTGACCAAAGAGCAGAGATCGCGCAGCTCACACGGGAAACAGAGTAGTCTACTATACAGATATAAGCACTTGCCAACAGGTGATGTACACAGCCTGTGTGCTGGCTCAGCACAAACCAAGAAGCACAGGTTCCATGCCAGGCTGGCTCCACATCCTTTTCCTGTGCTCAGTCCTTCCCTCTTACCTTTTCGTTTTAGCACCTTTGCAGACTTTCATTTCCTGCAAGCTATATCTACACATACTTGCCTTCAAGGTTCAATTTAATTGCATAACATGGGCAGGTGCAAGTCAATGATGGAGAAGTTGCATGATCGGTCTCAGATGAGATGAATTTGGTCACAGACACACAGTTGTTTCCCGGCCTGCTTCACCCCTGGGTCTTGACTTGCATTCTTGATTCTAAGGTTGACCTGTTGTGTACAGTTGCACATTCCATTCTGTCCACCCTCTGAGCTGACTACCCTCTCATCATGTATGCCTTGGAGTGTGTGGCCTGTGCACTCCAGGAGTGTCCTCTGCAGACTTCCTTCATCAGCTGCTGGTCAAGCCACGTCGTTGCAGTAGACACCTGTACAAGTGGCTGGAGCAAGGTGTACAAGGTGGACGTGAGGCAGGTGGCAATCCTGGGATCTGGGCACTTGCCAGCAAGTGCACCACTGCAAAGATTGTCCCATATCACATTGTCTGATGCTGCCTCGAGCCTTCACACTGTGCTTGCTCATCTCCTCCCAATGGTCCATATAGCCTTTCCTGGCATGTAGAGGTTTTCAGCTGTTCCAGGCCCTTTGGCGGATGTGTGTTGGCTCTAGGTGAGTGCTGAGATGTTACAGCTGCTGATGAGAGCTGGACAAGAATTTGAAGCCCTCTCCCCAGCCCTGGTCCGGCTGGGCCCCACACTATGCTCAGATGCACTACAACCAACAAAGAGGCAACACAGTGGAGCCGTGCTAGGCCTGCTCTCTCTCGCTTTGAGGTCTGTCCACTCCTAGGTCCTTTTATTCTTCCTTTTGTAAGGACTGAGCGCGGTGCTCACTTGAGTCACGTGGATCAAAAGGACGCGGCATTGTTGCGAGCTTGCTGCCTGGCTCCTCTCTCACTCACCCTTACAAGTGCTGACCAGTAGATCCAGGTAAGCACATCTCTGCAGCCCACCCACACATACAAGCACTGATGGTTGATCCAGGAATACACTTGGCTCCTGCTAGCTTGCTCCGCTCATCAAGAGAGTGTTCGCTTGGTTTACTCAACAATGAGTGTTCCAGCTTTGTTTTCATTTAAGCCTCCACGACTTGATCTCTCACAGAATACACTTTAACCTGATCTGTGTATGACTTTAACCTGATCATACGCAGATCAAGATGCTGAGAAGGTTTCAGTGTCATGGTCAATTCAGTGTTGCTTGGCAATGGGGTTTATTCCGCAATTACCGTTCATTTGCAAAACTTTTCCAGGCTCAAAGGTCATTATGCAAGTACCCCTGTCTTGCCTGCACCTGGGCTGAATGGCCTCTACAAGTTGGGAGATTTTCCAAGAGACTTGCTGGCTCCTTTGTCTACATGAGTTCTTTAGCTTGATATGACTTGAAACTTGATTTATCTATATATCTATCCTCACAGCTGTTTCAGTCTTGTGTTCTCAGTACAGGAAGCAAAGAGTTGCCTGAGCTTGTTCTGCATGTGTTTGTAGGCAAGTGAAGTACATTTGAGTGGAAAATGATAGATAAGTCATGTTTCAAGTTATGTTGAGCTAGAGAACCCATGTAGACCAGGGATACAACACAAAGGGAGGAAGCAAAGAGAGGCCCAAAGAAAAGACCTGCTCTTGAGTCAGGAAAATCAGGTTGGAAGAGAATTGGGGTATAAAGTAGGTCAGGGGAGAGAGGTTCAGAACAGAAAACAGAACTCAAGTTCGCAGAGCCTTCAATGGCAGGCAGTAGAGTGATATAGATAGATAGATAAATCAAGTGAGTCAAAGCCACCCAAATCGGCAAGGAAGCGAAGGGCCACCTTGTCACGCAAGGGTCACTGAGGAGACAGGAGAGAGAGGGAGAGTTTTTGAGTTGTAGGGAGTAAGAGAAGGGTGGTGCGGGGCAAGGCATATAAGAAGGCAGTGGAGGAGGAAGTGTTTGTGTGTTTCTGGCTCACCGCAGCAAGTGCACATGAATTGGTCAGATTCAAAGTGCGCCTTGTAATCACAAAGGTTGCAAGCGCCAGTCCATAGTTGTGTGAGGAGAGTTGACTGGCGGCAGGAGAGGATTTTGTGGTAGGGGGTGAAGGCGTAGCTGGGCAGAGAGGAGGTGTCAGCACAAAACTGGCCGCTGGTGGGAGAAGTAGCCCAGGAACACGCCCAAGTCACCTTTTGCGCTGCTTTGAAAATGGACCAGCCTGCTGAAAGGCTCCTGGGCAGTAGACACCCATGTTGAATTGAGCCCGAGCTGTCTGCGGGCAGTGATGTTGAGATGGCAGGTTGAGTGGAAGGGTGAAAAGGAGGGTTGCACACTGAAAGGCATAGAGGGGCAGTGAATCCAGTGATGGAGGAACTGCTTGCAGGGTTTGGGGGGGTGCCGCCGCAAGGATAAGACAATGGCAGCAAGCGCACACAGGTGATTCAGTCAGAGTGTACTTTGTCTGCGGCAAGGCTGCAGGCACTTGTGTAGTTCTGTGCAATGGGTCAAGTAGCAGTGCAAGAGCAACAGTCAATCAGAAAAGTGCCCAAATCGACAGCCAACAGGAATTTGGCTGCACAGTCACTGTGAGTGCATCCTCAGTACAGACTGTGTCCTTGTTGCCTCTGGTCTTATCACTACTGCCATCTATCTATCTGTGCTTGCAGCCAAGTACTTTCCAGGTTGCATGATGGATAAATAAAGCTTGTTTAAGGTCAGGTCAAGCTAGTAAGCCCAGTAGACTAGGGCTTTTCCATAGAGTGAGGATGCAAAGGGAGGCCAGAAGAAAAACCTGCTCTTTTGAGTCAGGAAAATCAGGTTGAGATAGAGGGAGGATATAACGAGGGGGGTAAGAAGGGAAAGAAGAGAGAGAAAGATGAGATGGGCAAGATGAGCTCTGAAGAGGGGATGCGGGGGGGGGGGGGGGGGGCAGGCACTAGAGCAAGTCAAATCGGCCTGAGTCAGCAAAGGAGCGTGTGCAGCCTTGCCATAGTCTTAAGGGGCTGTTGGGCAGGTAGGCAAGGAGGTTGGCATTGGTGTCAGAGAGAGGAAAGGAGGGCGGCACATGGGTTAGATAGATAGATAGATAGATCAATCAAGTTTCAAGTCAAATCAAGCTGAGGAGCCCATGTAGACCAAGGATACTACACCAAGTAAGGGAGCCAGGGGAGGCCCAAAGAAAAAACCTGCTCAAGTGAGTCCGGAAATTCAGGTTGGAAAGTGAGGGTATAACAAGGGGTACAGAGGAAAAAAGGGAAAGGGTGCAGTCAGAAGGAAAGAATACAAAGAAGGGGGCTGTGGGGGGAGGGGATCAGAGCGAGTCAAATCGGCCTGAGTCAGCGAGGGTATGGAGTGTCTCTGTGGTTGCACACGGACCGGTGAGGCAATAGGCTAGGGAGGGTAATTTGAGCCGGAGGGTGGTCAGAAGGGACGCACGGGGTTCCCGCGTAGAGGGGGCAGTGGAGGAGGAAGTGTTCTTGAATTTCCGGCTTGCCTCAGCATGCGCAAAACAGTCCTTCGGATTTGAAAAGAGCCTTGTAGGCGCCGAGGTCGCAGGCTCCGGTGCGTCTCGTGTGAGGAGGGTCGACTGGCGGCGAGAGAGCGATTTGCGGAAGCGGGTGAAGGCGATGCCGGGAGGAGAGGACGTGTCGGCGCGGAGTTGGGCGCCGGTGGAAGAGGTTGACCAGGAGCGCATCCAGTTCACCTTTTGCGCCGGAAAGCTGACCAACCTGCAGAGAGGTTTCTGGGCAGCAGGCGCCCGTGTCGGATTGAGCCCAAGGTGCTTGCGGGCGGTGACGTTGAGACGGCGGGTCGAGGGTGGGCGCACGCGGGGTCTGTGGAGCCTGTCACTGACAGCCTCAGGGCTTGACACCAAAGATCATGAAGTTCACCCTAAGCCGGCCTGGACTGCAGCAGGCTGGATGCGGTAGCCGGCGTGGCAAAGGCAGATGGATACCTTGTCTTTCACAATGCGGGCGTTGTGCAAGATCCCTAGGGTGCCCTTCCAACTTGCTAAGATGCCCTTTTCATCTGTCTAGGATGCACTTGTTCCTGCAGCGCAATAAAATCTGCTGCGGAGACGGTTCTTAGAAAAAGTCTACTGCACTACTGGGCACTTCCGCTTGTCGCGCATCTCCCCGCTGCCTCGCTCTGTTACCCCTTCCCCAGTTAGTTGGCTGCCGCTGCATGCTCTCTGCCTTTCTTCTTCTGCTTTCTGCCTCTTGCCACCTTAGATGCAGGCAAACCAACCTGTCAATCTGACCAGATCAGTGGTGTCAATTGGCATATACAGCACGGTGTACAAGTGACAAATTGTCGCATTCCATACACATTTGATGACAGAATCTCCGGGTGCAAGACTGGGATTGTGACAGATTGCAAACACTTGGGAGCAGAGGGTACTGTTGTGGCAAGGCCGGTGACAAAAACACTCCCAGATGCCATGCGCTGGCCAGAGCTGGACAAGACAGGCAGTGTTGGAGGTCTTGCCAATGCAGACAACTTTGGCCATGCTGACAGGTTGGCGCTGATGGATAGATAAATCTTGTTTCGAATCTGACGAGCTCAAAAGCCCGTGTAGAGCAAGCCTTCCACATCAAGTGAGGGAGCGAGGAAAGGCTTGAAGAGAAACCTCCTCTTTGAGTCAGGAAAATTAAGTTGAAGTGAGTGCGGGTATAGGATGATAGAGTATGGGTGGTATAGGAGGGGGAGACAAGGAGGAAGTTGGACCAGATAAAATAACTCACGAATGGGGATCCTCCTGTTGCGGGCTGTAAAGCGTGTCGAAGCGACCAGGGACGGCGAGAAATCGGAGTGTCGCCTGCGTTACACGCGGATCCCCGTGAAGGTAGGCGAGAGAGATTGTCCTCTCGAGTCGGAGGGAAGACAGGAGGGTGGCACATTGGGAAGCGTAGAGCGCACATCTGAGGAGGAAATGATCTTGGGTGTTTGGCTTGCCGCCGAATGCGTTTGAGTCAATTAGTGGAAGCAGGTGCAAGCGCAAGCTCGGGGCGGTAAGCGAGAGCCTGCTTGCCACGCTTTGCTCGCTTCAAGCGCTGTTGCCAATCTGCCAGCCGGGAGAGCTGTGAGACCTTCATGGCGTAGTAGCCTGCTTGCATCTGAATGCTAGTAAGCAGTATGGCGACCGAGTGTGCAAGACTATGGAATGCTTCCCACAGAGCTTGGAGTTTTGTCTGCAGAGGCAAACTTGGCAAGCTGATCGTCCCCATCGCTTTGAGCAGCTGAATAATTGGGAGATCCCGTATTGTGCGGTAGAGGGCGTTTGCCACCTTGACAATGTTGCTGGTATAACATTCGAGATGGCTCCTGACAAAGGTGGGGGACCAGCGGCGGGATTCCAGCGATGTATGCGCGAGCTCATGGCTTAGGTGCGGATTCTATGGCGTCTAGGGTGACAACGTAGTCAGCCGGTGTGTCAGCGCAAGCGCATGACCAGATGTGCAACCTGATTGCTTGCCCAAAACCAGTCACCGCTGCATACACTGCAATGTGCTTGACGCAAAAGCGCTCCGCTGCGTCAGGCAAAACGGATGCTATAGCACCCATCAAGCTCTGCAAAAGCATGATTGTCAGCTTGTTCTTGCATATAAAGAAGTCTTGGAGAGCAAAGAGCGTGTTCTGCTTGAGTCAATATCGCACTTGTTGCCCGGTAGTCACGTGGCTGATTGGGAGCTTGGTAATAATCTGGCAAAGCACAGAGGGGGCGTTTTAGTCAGCTTGTGGTGTTTAGCGCGCAGTGAGGATGCAATGTACCCACAAGACAAGGTATAGGGTCCTCAGACCCATCACCGGCAAACGGAACGGGCTCAGGCTCCCAGTACAATTTGTGACTGGGCCAGACCGTTCCCGTTCCGTTGTGATTACTAGCAGAGTGAAATTTTGGGCCCCGGTACGCAGAAACAGGCTCATAACGGGGCTTGACATAGCTGCAATGTAGTTTGAATCCACTGTAGAGCTTGTAGGAGGCAAAATAGAAGACTGGAGTTCACTTATGTGCACGTTTTGCCAAGTTTTGCATGCGAGAAGTGCACGTTGGGGCCTCGCAAGACTCTCTCTCTGCTGCTTCCCCACCATCAGCTTCGCTTGCTTGCCATCAGATAGATAGATAGATATTTCTTGTTTCAAGTCATGTCGAGCTAAAAAGCCCATGTAGACCAGGGATTTCACACCAAGTGAGGGAAGCAACAAGAGGCCCGAAGAAAAAACCTGCTCTTTGAGTCAGGAAAATCAGGTTGGAAGAGAATGAAGGGTGTAGAGTGGGTCAGGATAGAGGTCCAGAACAGAAAACAGAACTCAGGCAGGCGGATCCTCCGATGGCGGGCAGTAGAGCTTGTCGAAGCGGCCCGAGTCGGTGAGGAACCGGAGCGTCGCCTTTGTCGCGCGCGGGTCGCCGAGGAGGTAGGTGAGGGAGGGCGGTATCTTGGGTTGGAAGGAGGATAAGAGGGTCGTGCGGGGAATGGCGTAGAGGGGCAGTGGAGGAAGAGGTGTTCGCGGGTCTCGGGCTCGGCGCCGCATGCGCACATGAGTTGTTTGGGTTCAAAGTGCGCCTTGTAGGCGCCGAGGTTGCAAGCACCGGTTTGCAGCTGTGTGAGAAGAGTCAACTGGCGGCGGGTGAGGGAAGCATGGAAGTGGGTGAAGGCGTAGCCGGGGTGAGAAGAGGCGATGGCGCGGAGTTGGGCGCCCATGGGTGAAGTCGACCAGGAGCGCGCCCAAGACATTTCTTGCGCTGCTTTGAAAGCTGACCAGCCTGCGGAGAGGCTCCTAGGCAGCAAATGCCCGTGTCGGATTGCCCCCGGAGACTGCTATGTGACTCAGATGGTTGCTCAGTACTTACTGCCTAGCTAGACACGCCTGCTTACGGTGCCGCTTTCTTATCTGCCCGCTAGCACCCCGCCCCAGCGGCCTCCAGACCAACCCTGACACGGCTTCCTCTCGCTGCCATTGCACAAGCCACACTGGCTGCTCCGGTCTCGATTGTCCTACTCGCCTACCAACTTGATCAGCCCTTGCCTGCGCCGCCTTCACCTTCCTCCGCCTCAACTTGCCCGTCCGCTTGCGCCCACTGGGGCGTCCCTTTGCCCCTCACCGGTTCTCTAACCTAATCTTTCACGCGGAATCATCAGGCGAGTTGCTTAGCTGTCTGACCTACGGGCAAAGCGGAGGACGCGAGGGCTTGTCCACGGTGTAGCCCGGACAAGGCGAGAGCAAAGCTGACCTTTCCCCTGGCTCTTTCCTTGCCACTCCGCTGTCCCGGACGAGGTAATCACATAAAGATGTCCATAGGGTCATGTTCCTGCTGGAGGAGCCCTGGGTGGAGAAGGCTGCAAATAGCAAGAGGCTGCAAGTAGCAAGAGGCAGCTTGCCGAATTTGGTGACAAGGACCAAACGGTCACTCTGCTTCTGTGTAGTAGATAGCACGCTGTGTATTCAAAGAATGTTGCTTTACTTTGTTCCACAGGCCCTGCTTGCATTTAGCCTGCAAGGACAGCCTGATAGCCTGTAACGGGACTCTGAAGGGGCGCAACAGGTCTTAACGGATTTCTGTGCCCGATCTGTTCCATTGGCCCAAGAATATAGTTTCTTTCCGTTGATTTGCCCAATAATGGGGCTCCCGGTGATGGGTCTGACATCCCTAAGTCAAGGTAGGAGGTGGCCACCTCTCGTTTCCAGACTGCAGTGCTAATGCACAAATGCATCTGGATCAAGTCAAGATTGCTCACATGCCTGTGCGCATCTTGTATGAGACAAGTACTTGGAACGGGCTTGTTTTGTCACAGCTTTAGATAGCATGCACGTGGGTTGTGCACCGCCAGTCTTTTCCCATCAAAGCATAACAGCCAGTAATCAGCCCAGCAATCTGCATTGATGTCTGGGACAACCTGTTGAGCTGCAGGTCTGCCATAAATCTTATAGAGAAATGTATCTCGGCATGTGCCGAGGCAGACAGTAATCTGCACTGCGATAACAAGGGTATCCTGGTCAGAATGCATTCCAAAGGCTAACTTCTCCATGCAGCAAGTCATGCTTTACCTACAGTACAGTAGAGTATAACATCTACCCCAAGAAGTTGTGGTAGAACATATAAGTATAAAGAGGGAGGAGTTAGAACAGAAAGGATGGGTCTCTGTTCCAGCAATTGAGCAGAAAGCAGCCTGGGAACTTCTCCTGGACTGCCAGTGCTCTATCAATTGGGGACACTCTCATTGAGTACTTGGCATGTACTACTGCACAGGCTCTTGTCATCTCATGTGAAATTGGAGTCTACAAGGGAGATGCTCACCTAGGTCTACTTGTCAGCCCAGGTCAGGCCCAGGTCACCAAAAGCTTAACAACAACAACCCACTTATTCTTCTGGGCAAGTGGAGAGAGTGTCTTGGACCTTACATCTCAATTCCCATCTTGCTGTCCTTTGCTTACATACACAGCCGAATGCTCAACATCTCCCGCAGAGCCTCCCCTCCAGAAATTGATGCAGCCTCCTTGAAGTCTCACAGGAGACTCCCTGGCTCCGATAGCCTTGTGCAATCTTTGAGGGGATTTGGGAGAGCTTGATACTCTTCATGACCAGAGAGTTTCATGGTCTCCCTGAGAGGCTCCAAAGTAGGCAGCCAGGTATGTATAGGCACCGCTCTACAATGCTTGTGCACTTGCTCCGCACCAGCAACCTTATCACAAAGCCGTATGTTGTAGTTAACTTTATTGCAAAGCCCTTCCGGTCACGCTACAGCGGCCCCAAACTTGTCAGCTCCTGCACTTGCAAAATAGCACTGTGCCGACACGAGCAATGGAAGGTCAATACACGTTGTCAGGGTGACTCACTGGGTGACAACTGCGAGCAGGGTCCACTGCTTGGAATGTCCATATTGAGATCAGCGTGAGGTCAACAAACCGTTGCAAAAGTACCGCTGGTGCTTGCGAATGAGCAGAAATTGTGCTGCGAGACAAATGTCAACGTATTGGAGCCTATGGCTAAATGATTGAACAGCCAGCGCATGAGCAGCACATGTAATCACAGTAGTATAGTGTTTGTGGTGTCTAGCAGCTTGGTGGCTCGAGTCACAACAATGTCAGCAACGACAGATGAGTGTCAGTGTCAGCCTTCAAATCAGGACCATAAAGTGCTGAGCAAAGCGCACTGATTTGGCAGGCAAGAGATAGGCCTGACTGAATGGCTCACTTAGCGCTGGTTACAGTGCACTGCGGAACAGTCTGCAGATAAGAAGACCTGAGGAGGGAGAGGTGAGGTGGCATGATTTTCTCAAAGTGCGCAGAGACCTGCGGTGGCACAAGCGGGACAGCGACGTGATTGCGGCTGCGCTTGAGACAGTGTGGCAGCTCATCAAGTTGGCTAGCTTGGAGCGTACAGACAGTGTAGATGGGTGAGAGAAGAGAGAGTCGGGTGAGAGAAGAGAGAGAAACGACTTGGTGTTGCAAGCGGTGTTGGCTCACTTGCCGACTTGCACCACATCAGTGTGCTGCCTTCTTGCCTCCTCTTCATTGCTCAACACAACCTCTCTCACAACCCCTCTTACCCCTTCTTTTCCTTGACAACCAGCCTCCGGCTACGGCTCGTCATGCAAGGCACCCGGACTCAATTTGCCGCATGGGTCCCATGTAGAGGGACTGGGCACATGTATTTCACTTGGGAAAAACTGGTTGCAATGTATGGAAGCTATAGCAGGTGAGTGTGCAATGTTCCTTGCCATGCGGCAGCGGTCCAAAACCCGCCTTGCGCAAGCTTGAATCCCTCCCGCCTCAGATCTTTTGCGAGGCTTCCTGAGATGCTCCCCATGTAGAAAGTCCTCAAGAGTCTCTTCTCCAAGTGCTCCTCAAACAGCCCGGGGAAAAATGCTTCAAAGAGTATCCGCCAAATTAACCCGCAATCATTGAAACTTGGGAGTCTCCGAAGAGAATCCGAGGTTGTCGGCCATGTACTCTCACATGCCTTGGGACTGCTATGTTGTGTCTGCACTGGCTTTGTTGGCTTGATGGAGGGTGGGGCTTGATATGGTCTATCAACCTGCACCTGTGCTGCTTTGGATGGGGGTTAGGAACACAGGGGAAGAGGAAGTTGACCATTGATGGGGCTGCCCATCGAGGCAAAGGTTGACCATGGAGCCAGACTAGGGCATGCACGTGCAAGTACCTGCATTTACCGCTATTCAATTGTGGCGTAGTACGACAAAGCTGAACCAAAGATGCCGGTATTGGACGTGTCCTTGTTCGGACGGATTAAGAAGTCAAAGACTGCGTCCATTACTGCGCAAAAGAATAGAGTGACGGCGACCAGATTTTGTGCTACGGCTTGTTAGTGTTCTAAAGGCGAGGG
>JAKEZK010000112.1:0-10692 GCA_021654155.1 Rhodotorula sp. CC01
CTAACCCTAACCCTAACCCTAACCCTAACCCTAACCCTAACCCTAACCCTAACCTTAACCCTAACCCTAACCTAACCCTAACCCTAACCCTAACCCTAACCCTAACCCTAACCCTAAGAGGCAAGGAGCGAGGCGAGGAGCGAGCGTCAGATCGATGAGACAAGGCGGGGGTGGACAAGGGATTGAGGTCAGCTCTGTTGGGCTCGAACCTGGGCGACAGCACTGCAGCTCAACTAACCACCCTGTCTATGCCCTTGTTGCCTGTCCATGCGTTGGGTATCCGGCGTGCGAGGTCGGCCTTGAGAGTTGCCGGACGGATGAACCAGCCGACGTGCACAACGAGAGCGCTTAGGCGCGGCGCTAGTAGCATATGACGAGTTCAGAAGCATCAGTGAGCAGCATCAGCATCGCTCAGAGATTGCCAGAGCTTGTCAGGGCGAGCGAGACGAGGTCAAACCGCTTGCCCCTTTGGCTCAGAAAACCGACTCGGCCTTCCTCGCTCGCCAGCTCTGCGGCGGCTCCACTCCTCGCCAAACGCTAGGCTACCCATACTGCCGCTTGCATGGGGTGCTCAGAAGCTTTCGACGGGCTTATGGTCTGACCTGAACATTTCGGATTGATTGCCAAGGTGAAAAAAGCACGCGCCTCTCCGGCTTGTCCGCGGACCAGATCGTCCGCTTTTTGCGACTCGGCTTCGGGGTCAGAGGTCTTTCTTCTTTCCCACCGACTCCGTCTCAAGAGATGAAGGCCCAACACTTAGCTGATATGGCCTGGCTATTTGACACAGAACGTGACGAGAGACCACATGAAACTTTCCTCTTCCTCTTCAAGTACATCTACAACGAGTTCGGGCACCACGCGAACCAGGCGGACAAGGAAAAGGCGTTTCAATGGTGCCAAATGCTCGAGACGCTTCTAAATCAGGCCCATCTTGATACGCCTGCAGAGTGCCGTGCCCGCAACATTCTCTCGTACTTGGTGCGCTGGGGTGGGAACGACGAAATTGCCAAGGTGGATAAGCTTGTGGTCCCGAATAGGTGTCGCCCATCTGACCAGCAGAAAGATGTGGACCGACTGAAAAGGATGATGGTCAGTTCCCTTGGCTTGCAGTACAAGGTGTCAAGGAGTGAGGCTAACTCAACATGCAAAAGGCGGCTGTGAAGCCTGAAACCGTGCTTGAAGCGATCAAAGTTCAAGTATGTTTGGTTCCTCTTCCTGAGATACACCACTACTAATCGGGTACTTTGTGCAACCAGCCATCAAAATGGGTCAAAGAGCTGGTGGCCAAGAGAGAGCAGGACAAAGTCGACTACCTGGCATACAAAGCTGACGAATTTGGGCGGCTCCATCCCCCGGCAGAGGATGAGATCTATTGGGCCACCCCGCTCAACAGGATTATGAAGGAAATCAAATTGAACGGGTTGCCTGCTCAGTATGAACACGCCAAGGTGTGGATTGGACCGGTTGCAAAGGGGTTGCACCGAGGCCGACTGTTCATCAGCGAGGACGACGAGAGACGCGCGCGGGATGTACTCTCGTACTTGCAGCATTGGAATGGACGCTCCGAGATCCCGCATGGACATATGCCAGTGGAGCGTAATGAACACAAGACAGAGCATGTGGACAGGCTGCTGCAGATGATGGTCGGTCATTCCCCCCCCCTAAAACGCGACCTGTTCTCCCTCAGAAGACAGAGACAGTCGGACTGACTCTCTTGATACACAGAAACTCTATCCGCCTGATATTGTAATCCGCGCTGCCAAGACTCCGGTATGCCGTCTGGTCCCACAAATTTCTCTACCCTTTTGAAAACCCGCTGCTGATACCACCATTTTGGCTTCTGGAACGCAGATCGTTCGCACAGGCTCAGCCAATCTGACAACATCCATGGCGCACCTTGGTTCTAGCCCCATCTTCAATCAGCTCAGCTTGCGCCAGCGGCGCATTTATGCTCGGGACTCGCTGAGCAGCATCTGAGTGGCGGCACGAGATCTGGTTCACCTCTTTCCACACGGACTCCTATTCTGCTCTCTTTCCTTTCTTGCATATCCTAGCCTTTGCTTCATTGTGATAGATGTCTTATTAGACAAGACTACTTGACATCTACTTGAGAGAGTCTTCGCGCATTTTTGAAACCGCTCGCCGCAGATTCTCGGAGGTCCAAGGCCTCTAGGACCCAGCAACGCTTTATATTTTGCACGCCCCTTTGATGTCTCTTGACTTTTGTATACTTCTTGTAAACGTTTGATGGCCCGAAATCCCTCGGTGGCGCAAGTGAGGGGAGCGGAAAACGAAAAGCCTCTTTTCGACAGAGTTCGAGTTTTTGACTTTGAGGGCGGCAGCGCAGCACGAGCAGGTATCCGCAGCAGTGATAGCAGTGATAGCTTGCGCAGCTCTGAGTCAAGCCTAGCAAGCGTAGGTATGTGCAGGTACAGATGCAGGCACCGCGCTCATTCCGTGATACCTCCGCTCTGGCGCAAAGTCGACGCGTCTCTCGTCAGCAACTTTGCAGAGATTGCGCCGGAAGTGAGACGAGCCACCCTTTTTTTAGCTGAGCTACGCCCCCAGTGGTGCATCCTCATACGGCGCCGGCGTTCCCGCTCCCCCGTTCGTACTCGCCGCCGAACTCGGTACACGACTCCTCGTCGAGCTGCGACTCGAGATCGGGTAGACAATCTCGCCGCCTGTGCTGCTGCCGTTGGCGCTGCTCGGCGCTGGCGGCGCTGCCGGAGAGAGCGAGAGCGAACCGATCCCGCTCGAGAGGTGGTGATGCTCGGCGACGCCAACGCTCGGGTGGAAGGGCAGGTAGTAGTGGCTGCCGTATGGAACTGCTTGTTGCTGCTGCTGCTGAGGCGCCGGCGCAAACATCGGCTGCGGCGACAAATAGTGACCGTAAGGAGATGGCGACGAGTAGTGCTGGTGCGGGTAAAGGAAATGTTGCGGGTACTGGCCCTGATCTGGCATCGGCGGCAGCGGCGGCGGCGGCGCGTACTGCTGCTGATGGTTGTACCTGTTCTGCGGCTGCGAGCAGTTTGGTGTTGGCGGCGGTCCAATCTGGCCGAATTGCTGTGGCATCGGGAACGGCGCCGGCGCCGGGTACGCCATGCCCATCGGAGGCGGCGGAGGTCTCGTCACCGGCATCCGAGGCGGGATGATATCGTGCCTCATCGGACCGGGCGTCAACAGGACCTCGTCCCTGATCATGCCGTTCGTCATCCCGTTGTGGTGGTAATGATTCCGACCTCCTCCTCGACCTCGTCCTCGTCCGCGACCGCGTCCGACACCGTTCCCGTTCGTGGTGACGTTTGGACTGGACGACAGGTAGACCGAGTTGGAGGTGATGGCGGCTCCTTGCGTGACGAGACCGCTCCGAGTGACGCCGAGGCCGGCGCCGCGTCCGCGCCCGAGACCACCCGAAGAAGGGACTCCGTCCCGCGGCGGGGGAGATTTCGGACGGAGCGCGTCGAGTTCTGTAGTAGTAGTAGCAGCGGCGGCGGGGGCGAGGCGACGGGGTGTGTGTCAGCGGGGTGAGAACGGCGAGGGTTACCAATTTGGCTCCCGATGCTGCAGCAGAGATCCGCGCGCGAGCGAGAGAGAGAGAGAGAGACACACACACACCTTCGACATAAGGCAGGAGCGTATCCACTCTCTGAACGTCCGGCGCTCCTCCCCCCTGCTGCTGAGACCCGCCACCGCCACCCCCAATCATCGACACCGGCACCCTCTTCTTCCTCCACCTCGCCTCCCACTCATCCCTCGTCCATTCCCTCGGCGCGCCCCACCGTTCCCTCTGCTCCTGCGCCGTCCCCTCCCTCTCGACCGGGTGAACGACCGATTCGGGCGAGAAAGTCGGCTTTGAAGAAGGGGAAGGGGAGGAGAGGGTGAGCCACCCGCGGCGGAGCGAGTGCGGCGAGCCGTACAGGTGCAGGCGGCGGGTCCCGAGGCAAAAGTTTTCGATCAACGATTGCAGTTCGGGCGGTTTCAAGTCCGGGTCTGCGGGTGCGCTTGAGTCAGCTCTCTCTCTCTCGCGCGCGCGCGCGAATCCTCGAGTCCGCTCCGCTCGCCGAAAAGAGTAAACGCTGCCCACCTTGCGAGTCGCCCTCCCAGATGAGCACGTCCGTATCGACGTTGCAGTGGACGAGGAACGAGTCGGTCGAGCGGCGGACGGTGCCTCGGATGCCCATCAGGCAGTGCTCGATCGTCGGCGTGAACAGCGAGGTGGACTGCGGTGGTCGAGTGTCCATACGGCGGGAGCAGAGATCAGTATTCTTGCGAATGCGGGTTCGGCGGGTAGGGGAACGAGCGAGGAGAGAAAAGGCAGGCTCACCTCGCGGACGAGGTCGGCTTCGGGGTCTCGTTTGTTCGTCTTGAGCCAGACAATGTCTTCACACCTCCTGTACCCCCAAAGACTCAACAACTCTCGACCCTTTTCCAAACCGATCCCATCCTGCCCCCTGGAAGTACCATCGCCGAGAGACAGAGCGGGTTGACCACTCCCGACCCAGAGCCATACGAACCCCGGGTTGGCAGCCACTCTGCCGAGGTCGAGACTTTTCAGTTCTTCGTAGGTCGTCGAGGGGGGAGGGGTGAGGAGGATCGAGTCGAACCGGGTCGGGGACGGCGTCGAGGTCGAGGTCGAGGTCGAGGTCAGGGTTTCGCTCAGGGCGAGGGACATGGGCGAGGGCGGGGTCTCTTCGGGTGTGGAAGCTGAAGGCGGTTCCGAGGAGGAAGAGGAGGAGAGGTTGAGATAGGTGGGAGGGATCGAATGCAAGGGCGAGGCCGTCAAGGCGTGTTTGTGGTCCAGCAACGCCGCCAGTTTCGGGTACCTGCGAGCCGTGACTTGCGCCAGTCAGTCA
Organism: Rhodotorula sp. CC01; assembly: GCA_021654155.1. Classification (NCBI taxonomy): domain Eukaryota; kingdom Fungi; phylum Basidiomycota; class Microbotryomycetes; order Sporidiobolales; family Sporidiobolaceae; genus Rhodotorula; species Rhodotorula sp. CC01. The sequence goes on from JAKEZK010000112.1 coordinate 4,857, forward strand.
CCACTTCCCCCCTCCAAAAAAGGAGCATGCCCACACGCAAGGCCGAGGGACTCACTCGGCAAAGCGGGTTTCGACGCTGGTGTTGCGGAGGTGGTTCTGCGGCCTCGCGCCGGTCTGGACATACTGCCCCGCATAGTCGTTCCGGAGCGTCTCCTCGTCCGCGACCTGCAGACCGGCTCAAGATCAGTTCTATAATGCACCAACAACAGAAATGACGGGAGCTCCCGTGCGCACATAGGTTTCCCCCCAGCGTCGCTGTTTCCGCTGCTGGACCACACTCAACCCGCCTGCTCCTCCTCCGGGGGAAGGCCCTTCTCCCCGCCCGTTCGACGACGACGACTGCAACGCTTCCCCCACGCCCAAGTGGGACGCCGCCCCGCCCGCCGAGCTGCGTTCAAAGTCGCGTTGGCTCGCCGGTTGACCGCGCCGAGACGGAGCCGGGCGCGTCGTCGTCGTGGTGGTCGACGGCGGTGAGAGAACGGGCGGGAGAGCGGGTGGGAGAGCCATGCTCTACTAGCTCTTGGTGTCCTGCTCTCTCTGTGCGGCCGGTGTTGATGGATGTTGCTGGAGGTTGATGACGCCGAGAAGAGAGCGAGACGAGAGCGAGCGAGCGAGTTGACGGCGCACGCAGACTGGACTATAGACGAGCGATACTTCTAGCGGTGCTGCATCGGAGCTCCGCGCAGGGACGACCGTCGCGTGTAGAGAGGAGAGAGAGGCGCCTCCACTCTTCCGAATCCGAATCCGACGAAAGCAAGAGGACTTCGGTGCCGAATCTCTCCAGAAGCGCAAAAGGACACCACAAACTCGAGGCGGAAAAGCGCAACCCAAAGTTACACCGGAAGCCTCTACCCACGCGCGGGGCCGTCGGTCCGCTGCTCCTTCGGGACGGACCACTGCACCTGCAAGATCAAGTGGTCGTACGGCAGCCCGTGCACCTTTTTCATCGCCGCCTCGGCGTCCGACCGGTCCTCGAACGAGACAAACCCGAACCCTTTGCACAACCCCGTCTCCTGGTCCTTGCCGACGTAGATCCTGGGGGGGCCACAAAAAAACGCCCGCATGAGTTTCTGGTCCGCCGACGAGAGAGAGACAGAGACCACACTGAAACAGAGACGCGCGACGCACCTGTTGATCCTTCCGCGGTTCGCAAACCGGCCAAACAGTTCCCACATGTCCTGGTCGGTCGCGTCCTCGCTCAAGTTGGTGACCCGGAGCGTCGGGAACTCGTCCCTTCCTCCGGGGCCGTTCATCGTCTGACCCGGACCGGCCTTGGCGCCCGCGCGCATCGACGGCGGGATGTAGCGCGATCCGCCCGCGCCTGCTGCGCCGCCCGCAGCTCCCGCAGCCGAGAGGCCTCCCTCGCCCGCGGCGGCTTCGGCTCCTTCTTCCGTCTCGCCGAGCGCGGCGCCGAGCGTGTCCTTGTACGGGCACCGCGCCGTGAAGTGGTCGCCTTGGCAGTACCGACACGTGACCTTCTTGTCCTTCAACTGCTTCCGCATCGCCTCCATCTCGTCCTCTTGGTTCTCCTCCTGCGCGCGGGTGCAAAGAGGGGGTCAGTTTTTGGTGTGAAGGTCTTTCCGAGCAGAGAGAGACGCCTTGCCTTGATGCCACCGGCTTGGATCTTGAGGCGGACAGTCTCTCCGACGGTGGTGGTCGACGTCGGACCGGCAGGCGAATTCTTCTCGAGGCCGAACCTGCAAGCAGCACTCGTCGCGTCAACATTACCTCCTTCAAACACCGTCCCGGTGAAAAAGAGACCCCGGGCCCACTTTTTCCAGTGCATGCGCTCTGCGACGACGTGGTTGACGTGCTTCTTGACGAGGGTGCGCTTGATCCTGCGCGTGACCTTGACGCGCTTGCCTTCGTCGTTGAGGCGGTACTCGACAATCGTCGTGACGCCGTTCGCGTCGGTCGTCTCGGTCCGCGGGGGGAACTCTGCGGGGGCGTGCATGTGTTTGCGTCAGTTTCTTCTGTGTATCTGGCTGTGTTGGCTGCGTCGAGTCGAGTCGAGAGTCGCGTGAGAGCAGCAGCACCGCCTCGTCGTCCACCCAGGGCAACACTCTCACGAAAGAGAGAGCGCGCGCGCGCAGGGAGCGGGGAGGGAGTACAGCTATGACTGGCAGTGCAGGTCGTATGCCCGCACCCCGTGCCCCAAGAGAGAGGTGCCTGACCTGCTTCGGCGGTCTCGTCGGCCCACGATTGACTGCCGCAGCGACGGCGCGGACGGGGAGAGCGAGGCAGGGAGGTCAGCGATACGTCACTCGTCCATAGTACGCCCCTCTGGACTCACTTGGGTGCCATGGTCGATGTGTGTGTGAGGTGTGCGAGGAAAAGTGACCGCGCTCGCTTTCGCGTCTTGTTCTCAGACTCGCATCGCCCGCCGCGGACTAGTCAGAGGCTTACAGTGATGCTACTAGGGCTCTGAGTACTCAGGCGCTCTCTCCGCCTGTCCGCCCTCACGCCCGCCGCGCTGTTGCCACAAGCCCGACCCAGTCATCGCCGCCTCTTCCGACCCAGTCATCGACTCCGCTCGGCAACGGATCACAGAAGCGGCGGGGGGACACGCAGTGCTTCCCGGCACAGTCCGGCATAAACAGATCGCTCTGACTCCATGCACAGCTAGCTGCTTCGTCCCGCCTCCGCCTCCTCCTCCGCCTCGTCCTCCAGTGGCTCGAGCCGGCCGACCGCTGTTCACGCTACACAAGTCATTCTCACATGCTTCAGAGAATTCAAGAAACAAGCACCCGCTCTTTTTCTCTCTTTCGTCGCTGTCAAGTGATTTCGAAAAAAAAAACGGGCCCCGACCGTCAAAACGACGGGTCCCAACTCGACTCGGCAATTCGCGCTCTGAAGCCTCCGGGTCGCTCTCCCGGCGAGGTGGCTTGCAGAAGCAACCTTGGCGTCGGCACAGGAGGGCTGGCTGAGCTGCGCGAATTGTTGCGCCTCGATAGCTGTGATAGTCCGAGACGGCGACCCTGCCCCCCGAGGTGCTGCTTTGGGTGCACTGGTCTCGCCACGCGTGCTGGGGCCAGGAATGACAGTCCATGGCCCTTTCGAGGGGTCGCGGCCCGCCCCTTGTCGGTAGACCACACCGCCGCGCAGGAAAAGCGAACTGGCCAAAGAACAAGCTCGTCATCGCCGCCACGGGCCGACGCACATTGTCCAAGTCCACTCAGTCTTTGCCAGCTTGAAATCGAGGTATCGCAGTACAGCTGTCCCTTCTGTGAAGCTGAGGAGGCAGAGGAGGGTCGCAAGCTTACTGACAAGATACATACCCCTTTCCCCTGCTCTTGCTCTGTCTCTTTTCGGGCCCGTTGTTGACTTTCGGACTTTCCCTTGCAGCAGGGAGGACTGTGCTTCCTCGGCAATAGCACCACCTTGTGCCGGACGAATCAGGGACCAAGCTGCTCTCGCCCTGCACGAACACCCTCGAAACGAAATCGTGGGCTTGTCTTTTGATCTGGCGTGCATTCGGGCTGATTTCGCCTTTGCACCACGTCCGACGCGCTGAGAAGCCAGACGGTCAAGCATGACGATTTGCGAGCTTCGTGCTGCGCGCTAAAAGCCGCCCGTTCTCGCCGCCCACGTCGTCGGACACCGCCTCCGGGCCCGACATCTCAATCAATCCGCCCATCTATCATCGATGCCGGAGTTGGCTTGGGGCTTACTCCATCCCGGAACTCAATTTCTGCTGTTATCTTGCTCCTGTGTGCTTGTCGGACCACCGCCGAAACAGCTCGCCTGTTTTAAGCACGGATCTAGAACTGTTTGCAATCGCAAAGGAACTCTGTCACCTCGAGCAAAACCCCGCCCGCTCAGGCACACCATATCAACTACACTGGTGTTGGCAAGCTTGCTCAAGTCCTCAATTATCTGAACCAGTTCTTAATGCCCTTTTCGCTCGGCTTCTGGCAGGGAAATTGCTCTTCTCGCGCCGGCTGCTCCTCCTGCAAGCTCTTTCTGAATATGATTGCTTCTTTCCAAATGAGTCCCTGCTTGCCTTGCATACAGCTTGCCTGACTTTACACTGCCCGGCATCAAGCAGGGAACTCGGCCTGACGGATTTGCTTCAACACGCTCGGAGTGCAAAGCTGTGACCATAAGAGAACTTTCTTGAGCCTGCACACACTCAAAGCTGTATGTGACGTTGGACAGAGACCTGTGCAGGCAAGGGACTGTGCAAAAGTAACCAAAGGATTTGCAGGACAAGGAAAAGGTGAGGGGAAGAAAGGAAAGGCTACCTCACACTATGCATGCCTACAAGGAGACAATCCCAGAGTTGTAATGAGCTCTTTTTTTCGGGTGGGTCAAACATCCCAAACTTACAAGCACGTTCTGCACCGCTGTCTCATTGATCACCCTTCCTTGATGATTTTCTTGCTTTGTCAGTGCACCATAGTAATTCCTGAGGAAGTTCAGCACATTGCATGCCCAGTCCGAGCTGATGCCGGATTCGGACTGGACAGGCAAAGCCCCGAGTTCTGCTCTGAGGAGCTTGTACCAACTCCTGCACTTGTAATTGCAAGCCACATTGGGGTTCTTCTTGGCGCAGATTGCAAGGTCTTGAGACATGGCATTAAGCTCTGCAGTCAGGTCTGGATGGACAGACAAGTACCGCCCAACCTTGTTGTAACGTTGGCGAGTCCAAGCAGCAAGTTTGCGTGCATTTGTACGGCAAACCTGGGAGAGCTTGGCTCTGGGTACACTGGGATCAGAATAGAAGCCAGGTATAGCTGCCTAGATTAGCGGGGCTTTTTTCAGTATCTCTTGTTTGGAAAAACTCTGCAAGAACAAGGAACGCACTGCGGACATCAACAAGATCCTGACTGCTGCAATGACCACTGGGGCAGTCCAGTACTCCTGCCCGTCTTGTCCTTGGTCAGTGTTGTGTGCAGCCTCTTCCTTAGGGATCAACGCACCATTGCCCTGCGCAGCTTGTCACCCTCAAGTTGGCCCGAGAGGTCTCGGTGCCTGCTGGGATTGCCCCCGCTCATGTCAAGTAGGTCCTGGCGCGCTGCAGCATGCGAAATCTCGTGTAGGTACTGCAGCACTTTGGCCGCCCATGTGTTCTTCAGAACCTTGTCGAGGGCTTCATCCAACTTGGGGAGCCCTTCCTCAAGTTCACAGACCCAAGCCTTCCCAGGTGTCCTTGCGAGATCATGGTCTTTCGAGGTAAGACGCCGTGAAATGTCTGCAATGTACTGCCAGGAGTGCTTAGGCTCATCCTTCCCAAATTTGTGATGCTTGGTGTAGATGGCGAGCAGGTTTGCCTTCCAGATCTCGGTAGCCGAGAGCTGCTTTTCGAGTTCTGGCTTGATGAGGCCCTCAAGCGCCAGATCATTGCCGGCAGACATTGTTGACAAGGAAGAGCTACGGAGCAGTAACGGGGGTGTAGACAAGAGCCAATCGCAATCGGTCCAGGGGGAAAAAAAAAAAAAAAAAAAAAAAAAAAAAAAAAGCTCGAACTCCGTGGACAAGCCGGAGAGGCCCGTGCTCTGGTTTGAGCTCTGGCAGTTCTCGACAAGGCCAGTACATCATTTTGTAGCAGCAGGTCAAGAGACCAGAGCTTACAGATTTGGGGAAGCAAAGAACAAAGAGGCATTGCACAAAAGGGGGAAAAGGAGGAGGAGAGAAGGAGAGAATTTCAGAGAAAGGCCGCCGAGGTCAGACTGTCAGGAGGCGATCCCCTCGACTCCCTCTATTAGACTCGCGTATCGACTCCTTACCCGCTCCCCGATTACCGTCTTCCCGACTCTGCTCCGGACAACCCGCGGAGCGCTCAGTCCCCTCTGCACTCCCTCTCGTCCGTTTCCCTTTCTGTTCTCTTTCTGAT
>JAKEZK010000011.1:0-130250 GCA_021654155.1 Rhodotorula sp. CC01
CCCCCCATCGCTGTCGAGCCGCACACCTGTCCTAATGCGCGCACGTCTTCCCCCCGACAGACCAACATCCCCGCGTTCCGAGTCAAGTACTCGTCTGTCCGGAGGCGCTACTCCGACTTTGAAGCTTTCCGCGAGATCCTCGAGCGCGAGTCCCAGCGGGTCAGCATTCCGCCCCTGCCTGGCAAAGTCTTTAGCGGAAGGTCAGTACATCTCCGTTTCCCGTCGCTTACGGACGCGGGATTGACCTCGACGGGAACACTTGAAACCCTTGACAGCCGCTTCACAGACGAGATCATCGAGCAACGACGCGAAGGCCTCGAACGGTTCCTCCAGATCGTCGCCGGGCATCCGCTCCTCCAGGTCAGTCAGCGCAATTTCCCTTCTGGGCACACGAAGTTCATGCAGCCACGATGATCTGCCTTGAGGTGCTCTTCCAGTCGCTCGGCAGTGCTGACTCGTGACCCATTGTACGCGCTTGCCATTTCGATCGCAGACGGGCTCGAAAGTGCTGTGCGCCTTCCTGCAAGATCCGAGTTGGAACGCCGCCAACTACTGAACAACCGTCCGCCCGACCGACCTGGTCAGCTCCCCCCACTGTGCACCTCGCCGCTCGCACCTGCGACCTCGCACTCTCGAGCTCGATTCGCCTCGCAGCTGGTCTCGAACTCGACTCGCAATCTTCCCGAACTCTCGCTTGTGCTTTGTCCCGCCGACGCGCTCTTGGTACCGCATAGCTTGTAACCTCGCTTTTCATTTCAGAATGTTCACTTCTAAGAATCCATCTCAAGCACAGAGAGTGGCTGCCGTGACCGCGATCCTGCAACGCCACAATCGAATCGAGGGGTCCACCGGTCAGCGTTCCCTCGGCGGCCGCGGCTGCACGCGGGCTGCGACGAGACGGGGCAGTGTTGTTTGGCTTGGAAATGGCACGTGGTGACGGGCCCTCAAGATTTGCTCAATCTGGGTGTCTCCATGCGTACACGCGTGCGTGTGGTCGGACCGTCCCGGGAGGTCCTAGGAGTCAAAGTTGGTCATGAGCACGCTCTCCCGAACTCCCCTCCATTGTCAGCACGCTCCCTTCGTGGCCTTCTACTTTACTCAGTCCTCGTCCTTCCTCTTCCCCTTTTATTGCTTGATCCCAGTCAGTGACCGCAACCATGGCAGACATCCGAGCGGAAGAGGACGTACAATCTACAGCCGTCGAGCGCTTTGTGGCGAAGTGCAATGCTCGAATCCAGTCCAGTAAGTCTTCAGCAACGCTGCACATATAGGACCCCTTCCTGACTTGGACATATAGTTTGCCAGTGTGAGGCACTGCAGATTACTCCAAGAGAGGGTACCGCTGATGGCCGTGTTTGCGCTGCATCAGGCTTTACAGCTCTCTTGCGCTATGAAAATGGTGCACTTGCTCTGGATATGCACAAATACCTTGCTGACAAAAAGACTTGCATGCGCGAGATTGGTAGGCTGTTCCAAGTGCTTTGCCAACCCTGTGTTTTCACTTAAAAATTGACTGTACTGTGCTCTTACGGCTCGTCAGGCACAAATAAGTACGCCACATGCCAATCCACTGCTGGGTGTCTGAGAAGCTCACGCTTCAGGATTTCACAGAGCGCAGCCTTAGGACGGCAAACAACCCAGCTGAACTTGAGACCTCGCTCACAAGCTTGGAAAATCGCTTGACCCTTGCGCGTAAAGAGCTTGCCAAGCCCGAGATGGCAAAGCTCTTGTCTCTGTACAAGAAGGCAACGGACCAGGTGCGGTGCAGGCACCGCGGAATTTGGCTCACACTGCTTTAGGGGAACAGCACTGACCAAACTCAGACTGGTGATCACAAGCTGCTGGTGTTGCAACAGGATTGTGAGTCATTGTTTTTGCAAATCTCTGACCCTAAAGGTTTAGCTCACAGCTTGTTTACCACAGTGAAGAGTAGCGAGTCAAACTTACCTCAAAAGCGCTATATTTACATGCCTTCCAACTCATTCTGCTAACCGAGCTTTGTTTGCATGCACAATTCTGGAAACAGTTGCCAAGCTCAGTCAGTACTGAACTTGCAGCATTTCCGAGAGAGAGTGACCCGACCTTGCCCTGACTCTTTCAGCGCTCGCACAGGCTCAGAAACTCCTCGCTGTGTATTTGTCCACCTTGGCTACACAGGCTGTCAAAACTTCAAGCATCATCGGGTGAGCCTTGCCTCAAAGTGTTCATGCTGATGCTCTGTCCAAAGATTGCTGTTGCCTCGATCCAGTCCTTTGCGCACAATCAGTTGACGCTCTAGCCTGCGTGAGCGAGTTTGCCGAGTCGGAGTCGAGAAGCAGCGGACGCGTGGCGCCGACTTGGCGATAGGCCACGCGTCCGCCTCGCCCATCCTCCCTCCGCCTCCTCCCAGGCGAGCCGCCTTAGCTTCCTGTCCAGACTGTGAGTAGCGCGGAGTTCCTCTAGCCGCACAGATCAGCAGTGCAGTGGCCTACCCCGCCTCCTCGCAGCGCCCTGAGCCTAGAGTCGAGCGCAAAAGAGCAAGCGTGCTCAGCAGCTCTCGACCACAGAAGCGTGAGCACGCGAGCATCACGGCACTGCTGCTGTGCATATTGACGCCCCGAGTCTTGGTTACAGTACTCTCTCGTCTTGACATCCCATCACCTCCCCCAGCACCCCTCCTTTGTCCGCGCTGTCTCTCCTTCATTTCCGTTTCGTCGCTCGTATTCTCCTTTCCTTTTCTCTCTTTACTGGTTCTCCCTCTTCGTTTGTAGAACGGTCCCTCCCACCCGAGCTTGCACTCTTGTCGGTGATTCCGGACCCGCAATCGAGTTTATACCCGCTACTCCAGTCGAGACGTACTAAAGCGAGGCGAATTGACGTCGGGTGTTTGCCAGGAAACTAAAATTGCAGAGGTCAAGAGGTTTGCCAAAGGCGCGGAAGACATGCTGTGTGGCAAGACTGTGATCCGGTTGCCCGCACATGGCATTGGCACACAGTCAAATGTCGCAGGTACCTCTGCACATAAGCAGACGCGGCGGAAGCCTGAGGGGCCAGGGAACCCTCTCTCGCACTCCAAGAGCGCCTACGGAGCAGAATCGCTCGGAGCTTGTCCACTTGGTACAGTTGGGCATTACCGTCGCGGACGCATCTACGGACGTAATTTTCGAGGCAGGTGCAGTCTATTCCTGAGAGCAAGTTTACTTTCAGGAGGTGGCAAGTTCACACATCAACATGCAGTGGTGTCAGGCTCCAAGAGCTTCAGACTGGTCGGCTATAGATACGCTTGGATTCCTGAAACAAACCGTCTCACCAGTGCGTACAGGGGCGCGAGCGCTTCTGGCGGTGTCCGGACATGCCGCGGAGAGATTTTCATCGAACGATGGCGGCGCCTTCCTTGATTGCATGGCTTGCGTGTCGTCTCCACTCTCCAAGTGTGCATATTCAGCTTGTTTGCTGCCCATAGCACCACAAGGCAGTGCTCCACACACAGATTTGCCCCTCACTCAAAAATGACGGACAATGTCCAGGAGTCCATCAAAGCTTTCAACAGCAAGCTAGCAAATAGCTCGAAGAGTAGTAAGTCCAGATGATGTGGTCATTTAACAAGGTATCTCGGGCTCACACATGGAATGCTGTGACTTGTAGTCCGTGAAGGTAGGTGAAGCTTGAAGCACCTCATCACTCTGAATACAGAGGGCCCTAGCTGATTTTGTTCCCGGTCCGCCCCTTTTCTGCATACCCTCGCTTCCAGCTTGGCGTACCCTCCTCAACTCGGAAAATAGAGATGCAGTGCTCAAGATGCGAGAAGCTGATTATACCCTGCATTCAGCACCACGCAAGATCAGTACGCCCCTTGCGCAACTCGAACACAAGTTGATCTCACACACAGCTGATTTGACCTTATGATTGCCCTAAACGCTCTCAGGTAATATTGGTAGGCTCCACGGGCATCTCTGAATGACTTTGGGCAATCAGCTGACCTCAGATGGTTTATGAGCAGAGGAACAACTCAAGACGAAAAGGTCAAAGAAAGGTCAAACCCGCCTTGCGGAGCTTGCAGACCGCCTCAAGGCGGCCAAAAGTGTGCTCACTGAGCATACTATGCAATACTACCAGTCACTCTACCAGCAGGCTAGTGCTGAAGTCAGTGGTTGGCGGATTCCCCTTGAATTCACATCACTTACTGATGGGATTCTGCCTTGCCACAGCTTGATCAGCTGCTCAAAGAACGTGAGTGGGCTGGGTTGCTTTTCTTACTGGATTGCTGACATATGCTTCGCTCTTGGCTATGGTCTTCCCGTAGTTAATTCTAGTCAGTTCCCCGGTATCCGAATTTTAACTTTCGCTTGGGCAGTCAAGAAAATGACTGTTTTGTCCTTCTGTTAAACCCTTAACACTAGTTGAGCCAAGTATGTCCAAGTTGGCAACCCTCGCTGTGCTTGCATGAAACCTACTGACAGATTGCACCCACCAGCGTTGGACAACGCCGACGAAGCGTTGTTTCCACCACTCGGATACAGCGATCGTGAAGCGTATAAGCGGCATTGCGTAAGTCAGTAGTACTGTTGAGCTCCACCGCATGCTCAACTGATAATGACTCTGACAACTCAGATTGATGTGGTCAATGGCCTAATCAAGGTCACCCACCGTGGTGACCGTGAACTGCTCAACAAGGTTGACTACGACTGGCCGGATTATTTCCAGCCAACTTATGAAAACAAAGCACGTGATTTTTTGAGGCGGTACGGGCTGCCTGACAGTCCGCAGCGCCAGAGGCGTAGGAGGAGCTCCCGCCTCTCGTTCTCAGAGAGCGCGTACGGAGACAATGAGCAATCGCTCGGCGGTCACAGGGTCGCCACAGTCGGACATTACCGTCGCTCGCTCATCTACGGGCGCGCGTTCTGAAGGGGGGAAATTGTGGAACCCCCCTGTTGTGCGTCATCTAGAGGCACCTCTTTCGTTTGGAAACCGTTTAAAAAGACTGCTTGTTCCAGTGTGCGCAGAGAGCCCCGCGTCGAGCGCAGGAAAGACGTCAACAAAGGGGAGTACAAGAGGAATGCGCTTTGTACAACAAGTCGCGACCGAAATGCGAAACGGAGGCATGCGGGAGATGCCGAGGGACGAAAAAGTCGGGCGAGTGGGACCCCAAGAGCGAAATGATGACAACAAGAACGGGAGGGAGTACAGTGTCGGAGGAGGGGAGTGTCTGTAGTGGTATAGAGCGGGCGAAGAAGCACAGGAAAAAAGGCCAAGAGTCCGGCTCCCGAAATGACCTTCTCGGTCGCTCCGTCGTCCGGCGCACGCTCACCCGGAGCGGAGCTCGTCGTTGCTGAGTCCGAGTTCGACCTGGAACGTCGCAACGTTGGCATATTTGGCCCACTTGAGGCTGTCGGCGCGTTTCCTCGCCAAGCGGGTCCCGAGTCCTTCGCGCTTGACGCCGGCGTTCAAGGGTCCGCGACCGGCTGCGCGCTCGCGGTCGCGGTCTTGCTTCGTCTTGGGCCGGGGGAGATGCATCGGTAGAGGTTGAATCGGGGCGGCATCGTCGTCGTCGTCTCCGGTGACGATGGGGGCGGTCGAAACAGAAGCTGCCAAGGCCGACGGACTGCGCGCCGAGACCGACGACGAGAGTGATGACGACGACGCAGACGAGGAGCTCGTCGCGCAGCCCATGTAAGCATGCGTTGAGGATTTAGAGCCGTGCAAATGCGACCTGGTCACATGGGGCAGGAAGGATCGACTGGCCGAAGACGACGACGAATCGTCGTCTGACGTCGATTCGGAGCTGCTTGAACTGGCGTTGGATTCGCGGCGGGTGCCGGAACCGCCGGCGGGGGAGTACATGGCGGCAGTCGGCATGGTAAAGTAAGATCCGAGCGGGTTCTCGGCTCCGTACAGCGGCGAGGGCGGGTTGCCGTTTCGGGCACCGGGAGCGAGGCGATCCATGTTGGGCGACGAGTCGGCGAGTGACGGCAGGACCGAGAGGCCTGCGAACGCTAGCGGGTTAGTTTTCCGAAGTGTCTGTGGGAGGTCCTGGCGTGTTTGCGCACCGTAGGAAGCCATTCCGAGCGATTCAGGCGGGGGTTGGGGAAAGACGTCGGGGAAAGTCGAGCGGGCGGTTCCGAGACTTGCTTGAGCCGGTCCTGGTTCGGGGGCGGGGAGGTGGGCAAAGACGAGGGTCCTGTCTGTGTGTATATCTTATAGCGGGCCAAGAGCAGCTCGTAGAGTGGTGGACGGCAACAACGAGACGGCGAGCAATTTTGCGTTGCCCCAGAAAATTCTGCTCCACGCGGAACGATCAAAAAGTCGCCGCTTCCGCCCGACGTCAGCCCACCGCACGTGTCCCCTTCGACTGCTCAAGCAGCGGGGCAAGCGAGCTGCCTACTGATGGGGGTGCATCCCTCGGGCTCCTGAGAGCGCCGACCCGCTGCACCCGCGTGCTGGTGGGAAGCCCCCACCGCCGCCTGCTCATCTTCATCAGTGTCTCAGCTCTTTCCGCACCGTGCCACGCGACTCGCACCTTGCTGATCGTTCCGCCGAGTCGGATCAGGCTCCTTGGGCGCCGCTATAGAGCTGCAGGAGACGAGGCGGGAGATAAGCCCGGGTCCGACTCTCCAGTGCTGTCGAGAACGCGTGCACCTCTCCTTGCCTCCCACAACACGGCGCCTGCTTCACCGAGGGGATCACGGTTCAGCACCGACTCGCTACACTGCTGAGCTCTATCGCTTCTTTCTCTTACATCCGCTGATGCTGAGCCGGCATGCAAAGTCCTGCCACACTGAGACCGGAGATTGCTTTGCCTCGCCCTATAACCCAGTTCCCGCTGACCGTTGCCATCCGAACCGCGACTTGGAGTGTGTGGTCAAACTCACCTGCTCTGTCACGCAATCCTGCAGCTGCGTAACCCGTCTTCACTCGGTGCACTGGCGTTTGGCAAACGTTCTGCCACATCCGTTCCGCTCAATTGCCGAGAGCGATGCGCTGCCAATTTCTGTGTACATGCTCGGCTTCGTACTTGCTACGGCCCAGCGGGAGCTTGTGTCGGTCGCTACAGACGGAGGCGACGTCGACGATGGTTGATGGTTACGTGTCACACCTCCGCGGACATCCCGGACAAGAGATTGCTCGAGAGGGGCCTGCGTAGCATGGTCGGTCTGGCCGAGCAGCAGAGGAGCGCTCTCTCTTTTGTTTCACTCACTCTCCCCTTCAGTGCTCTGCTCCGCTGGTTGGCCGAGACCGAGCACAGGCCTGCTGCCGAAAGCCATCTCAGGAGCCCTCGCGCTCGAGACCCGCGCATGAACATGGCCGCCTTCATCCCAGACGAGAACATAAAGCGGTTTTTGAGCGGACAGACAATTGCACAACTTGAAGAAGCCGGTGAGTGCCCTGCTTTGCCTGTTCACGCGCGCGTCGGCTCATCTGCGCGAATACGGAATGCTGATCGGCTGTTTACGTCTCAACCTTTGCGGCGCTAGTGGCACAAGGTCTCACCCTTGACTGCATACTCTTTGTGGTGCAATAGATACTGAGTACTGCCTTCCTCCAAAGCAGCGTGGACATGGCTCAGAGGTGTGCCTCATCAGTATTTTATCTGGCTGCGACATCCCGAACAGCGACCATTTTATCCGCCGGCTGAGTCTGAGCAACAGGGTGAGAATCTTCATCCTGCTGCACGCTTGAGATCTGGGTTAGTCTACCGGCATAGCTGACAGCGCACCGCGCAGAAATTCTTCGCGAGAACTTGCAAGCTGTCGAGGAGAACCATTTGCGGATCAAAGCTGTTGTCTGTCTTGGGTTTTGCTTTCCGAGTGACCTCTTCACGCTACAGCTGATTCAGTAATTCTCTGTACAGGAATGGGAACTCACTCGAAGGGCCAGCCTCGGTGATTCCAGCGCAGTGAGTTCCCACAGTTCGCATGGTTACGCAACATCGTAACGAGACTTGCTTGCTGTTCCATTTATCTGTGTCTGTCTGGACCCTTGCTCATCTCTCGCTTCAATACCAAATGAGCAGGTTCTCGCTTTGGTTCGATGCAGAAATATGGGGCAGCAGAACACGAATCAATCAGAAGCCCGTCCGCATCGGCAGGCCAGCTCTACTGCGACAGCAGTGCATCGGCGCCCACTGTACCGTAGACCAAGCAGACTTCGGGTTGCACAGACAACCGAGGAGCAAGAAAATGGATCATCCGCCAATCAACCCTCTCTCTCGCATGTCCAAGGTTATCGCCGCCAACTCATCTATCATTGTCAGCCGTACCTGTGACAGGACAACATGTGGGAAAGGCATGCAGGAACTAGTTCGAGGGCATCCACTAATGGGGGCAGGAGGTGCATGCGGGGCCTGCGGGAAGTACCTGCGGGAAGGCCCTTGCTTGCAACAGAGTCTCCCCATTCTCCTTCCGTTCCAACTCCCAGTCTTGGTACCATCATGTTGAAAGAAAGCCTGGTAGACCTCCTTCCAGTAGGCAGGCTGTCTACGGGTTTCGCGTACCTGAAGGAACGGCGAAACTGCTGGGCCTTTTCAATCTTGCACTTGCTTGCTCTGTCTGGCTGCAAGCAGCAGTGCACACGCAACAAACAGGACTGACTTTGTTGCGCATCATACTGGGTGTCACGATAGATAGATAGCACTGGCTTAGGAAGTATGGACGCAACCATTCCTCCGCGGACAACCCGGTCCCAAGAGGCCCCTGCGGTCTTTAGCTATCAGTCGGCGCACACCTTCTTCTTCCGCCTCCTCTTCCTTCCTCCCGCCGCTTTGAGCCTGACCCGAGCTGTTGCAGTCTGCGAATGATCTGTGCTTTGCTGTGATAGCCGAGGCATCGCAAGCTACTACAAATCAGTCAAGACCCGCTCCGCTCCATTACGCACGCGCGATCGCCCTGCAGCTGTATGTCCGACTACATCCCAAACGCTGAGACACAAGAGTTTCTGCAGAAATTCACTGTGCAGGAGCTTGAATAGCAAGGTAAGAATCCCTTGTTAGACACGGAGGTTTTCTCCGCGCACCGTTGACCGGTCTTGACGCATCCGTCGGCGACAACTCTAGCGTGTGACAGTCTGAGTTAAACTATCTGCCTCGTAGTCTGTTTTGATGAGTCAAGCTGACACACCCTCCACTGCTGCCAGCGTGGAAATGGTTTGAGGGTCCAGCGCGGCACCACATTCGGGTTTACCACTACCTTGAACATGACCCTTACTCTTCAGAGAGCACTTTTCCTTCACAGGAGGCTAGCGGCAGGTCCACTTTCTTCTGATGAACGCCGGGGCAACTTATAGTGTTTGGCTAATGTTGATGGCTCTGCTTGGCAGAGGTTTACAAGCACGACAGGGATTATACAGAACATACATACCTGTATCTTTTAGCTGTGGTGAGCTGCAGAAAACTTCTACTCATAAGCCTTGTAGACTCATGGAGACCTGCTCTTCTAGGAATGGGAACTCAAAAGGAGGGCGGAAATGGCAGTTTTACAGCGGTGAGTCTCTCTTTCCTCCCTGCCCGGTTCTGCTCTAAGAATGAAGTTCAGGATGGACAAATGTGCCCTACTCAGGGCAAGAGCTATGACTTACAATAAATGTGTAAGCAGAGAATGGCCTACCGAGCCTGTGAATATCGGCGCCAGCTTGGACAGCGCAATCTGCAGTCAAGCACTCCTGAGCCCAGCAATGTCCATGTGCGCCGCCGCTTGCATTGTGCTGAGATCGGACGCCCACTACAGGGTGCACTCCTGCGGCCGCTTCCTCAGCGACCGAGTCGGCTCCGCAACGTCTTCACACCCGACGAGGCTACTTGTGAAACCTCTCTTGCCCGCCCTATGGGTTATCGCGGGGGACTCATTTACCACAGACAGACATACTTGTGAGGGCTAAATGTATAGCCGTCTGCTGTGATTTCGAGAACCCAGCGGGACCGACATGGTCAAGTCTGAGTTAACACAACTCAGCTCAGCAAAATCCTATAATGGCAGTATGGAAAAGCGGTTGGTAGTGGATGTTCCAGTGGACGGTCTTCACAGTTTAGTACCTTATGCTGCTGCAATCGCCGCTTCTGCGCCTCGGCATTGCGTTACATCCTTTGGCTATCCGATTTGACACAGACGCACGCCGGCAATGAGCATGATACGCTAACAGGCCTACATACAAGATTCATCATGTGATTGCTACAGCCTACCCAGGCCATTCCAACCGGTACATTGATGCCCCTCCGTACCAAGGCATGTCGCGGGGGGTGACCGGTGACTGCGCGGACACTCCGGTTTAAAGAGGTCCGTGCGGCATGCAACCAAGTCACTTTGGACTTACCGGGCAGACAGCCCTTTGTTTCTCTTCTCTCCTCCGTCACCTTCACCTTGTGCGTTCCTCTCCAAGCTGCCACAATTTTGGGGGAAAGGCGGTGGTGGAGCTGTCTCACCTGGGGTTTCCTGCTGTCACGTAATGCCTCGCTCAGAGTCCGGCAGTATGTCCCGCTCACATCCGAACGTCGAGACACAATATGACATGCGTCAGTGGCCCGCATCACGACTCGAAAAACACAGTCAGTTCTCTCCTTAAGCGCTAAAGAGGCTTTTGTCCGTGCTTTGTGCCTCTGACGAGTCTTGACCCGTACACCGCTCCCTCCACGAGAATTTCAGTAACAGACTGTTGAGTCAAGCAATCCTTCCTGGCAGGCTGTTTACCGTTGAGAGGATTTTCCGACGCGAGATCCGACGTCGGCAGTGTGGACAGAATTTGAGGGTCCAGCGCGGCACTTCCTTCGGGTACACCACCACCTTGACGCACTCCGGTATGACCCTTGGAAGGGTCCTCCTGCAATATACCGCAAGTCAACATCTTTGCCTAAAGTTTACAAGCAGATTCACGTGGTGTTTGGCTGAAGTTCTGGCTCCGAGCAGACCTTTACAAGCAGAACCTGTTAATTGCCAATCAGAGATACTCGAGTCTTCTGGCTGCGGTGAGTTCTGCCAGGGTCGTCCCCTGCTTGTATCTGACAAACCATTGCTCGCCTTAGGAACACGAACTTGCAAGGAGGGCGGACAATGGCGATCCAGACGCGGTCAGTTTGCTTTCCACCCGTTTGCCTCCTGAACTCCATCTTCGAGCGCTCTCAAATCTCAAGCGGAATGATTTCTCACATGGCGCAGTGGCAACAGATTGCTGCCCGCCGCAACTGTCACCATCGGCGGCGAATTGCGGGCGTCAACTTCCAGCGTTCGGCTGAGGACGCCCAACGCATCCGAGTTGGTGTTCACTTGCACAGGCAAGTCAGACAACGAAAGGACCCCAGCCTTCCAATGCACCCTGAGCTACCTATGCTGCGCCGACTGCCGGACCAGCCTTTTACACCGATGCCGTCTGTACAGCCTGAACAGCCTTCACCCCGACGGCGACGGCAACCCTACCGAAAACCGATTCTGCCTGGCTTTGCGCCGACGCCTGGGCAGCAGCCTGGTGTTCCTCTCCCCCATTCTGCCTCCCGCAGGCCTGTTATGGGCTGCCGAGGCGGTCTCATATACCATGGCCAGCCGTACGCATAGGTCTCGCACAGAGCACCTCCCTCAAATGGTCAGCAGAAACTGGTGGACAAGAACCGCAGTTCCGGATTCCTCTGTAATGCTGCCTCCAATTGCACCCCAAGCCAAACACGGTTTGCGTCTCTGTCCATGCGGTTGAAAAAGCGGAATGCCAACGTATCGCGTTCCCTGCGTGTGGCGCTGGACCTTCTCAGAAAGTCTGAACCTCGCGCAGCAGGCTGCGCAGAGAGTCCAGGCAAACAAAAGATAGACTAGTGTGCAAAAGTTCCTTCTTGATCCGCCCGTAAGACTCCACAGAGCTGTCCGATGCGGGCCCATCCGACCGCGCTCGCGACAGGAACGCATCGAAGAAGGCACAAAGACCACAAGAGGACGACGGATACGAGACAGGAATGCTATGACAGTGTTTTTGAGTTCTTGCGATGCTTAGGAATCGGGAGAAAGTGGGGATGCTACAATTTAGGAGGCGCCAGCTTGGGTGCGGTTGAAGACCGAGATAGATCCAAACATCTTGGAGAGCTTGTTCGTCTTGGGTGCGGGACTCGAGCTGACGGGAGGTGGTGGCGGAGGCGTCGAGGATGCCGAGAGGGGAGGGGCAGAGCCGGTCGGCTTGGGAGGTGCGGCGGACGCGAGAGGCGATGCCGAAACCGCGCGAGGCGGAACCGCAACTTCGACGCCGACGCTCTTCTTGACGACAAGGTCGCTCGTATCCGTAGAGGCATCGCGGAGTTTGGGACGGATGGCCGCGGAGGCCACGGTTTCCTTGCGGCCCCGCGAAGTCGAGGCGCTCTTGTCAAGCACGGCCGGACTTGGAGAACGCCAGTCGCGGACTGTGGCGGCGGACGAAACCATGGGCGAGCCGACACTGCCAAAGCTCGACAACGGCGTCGTGATCCTGCTGGCCGAAGACTCGAAAGTCGAAGACGGGTGACCTCGGGTGGTGCTTGACGCGGAGGGCGAAAAGTCGGCAGCGCCGGCCGGCCGGTGTCCTCGACGGTCGGCCAAACGATCACGGCGCGATTGAGCAGACGACCAGTGGTCGTGCGCGCGACCACGCGCATCCTCGTCGCCCTCTTGGATGGATCCCCAGCTGGCGGTGCCGATCGAACCATGCGACGAGAACGGCGAGTCGTACTTGCCGCGCGGGACACGCCCGCCCTGCATCTGAGCGGGCGCAGAGTAGGTATCCGCCTTGGCTCCGATCGCAGTGTCTCGTTCGTCGACGCGGCGCTTGAAGGCCTCGAGGTCCGAGTTGCCTTCGTTGACGAGCGTCTTGAGCCGGCCAAACATGCCGCCGCCCCGCTTCCCGGGGCCAGGCGTCGGCGGTTCGTGCGTCAGAGTGGGAATCGCGGATGTAGACTGCGTGCCGAGGGAGCGGGAGCCCGGAACCGGTCGCGGTCGAGAGCTACGATGCGAAGATCCCGACCGGGTCGAGCTCAATTCTCGCGCTAGTTCTTGCGATGCAGCAGCGAGATCTTCGAGGACGTGGTCGTGGGCGCGCGATTCGTCGACGGTCGGCAACTTGCCAGAGCGCGGTGAGGCAACGGGCGAAGCAGCGCCGGAACCCGAGCCGATTCCGCTCTCGCGCTCGGCTTGACGCGCTGCGCGCTTCTCTTTCCGTGCGCCGCGCTTTCGGCGCTTCGACTTGCCGGCTTTTTCCTTCTCGCCGGGGGTCTTGGAGCCATCGCCGGCGCCATCGTCCTGATCGTCCTTGTCTTGCTGCTGCGGCTCCGCGGGCGACGCTTCCCCCGAAGGAGCGAACTCCGGCGTTTCGACTGCCTTGGTCTCGGCTTCAGTAACCGGTACAAGTGATGCTCGCGTCTCTTCGGTCGGTGAAGCGGGTCCAGACGGCGCGAGAACCGTACTCGAATTTGACATGGTGCTGTCGGCGTGAGCTTCGAGCAGAGTCGGACGGCGGGCAGCCAAGAGAGAGATTCCGCTGGCAGGACTCTGGTGAGGCGAAGAAGGGACCGTGGCCGACGGTGACAGAGACGGCGGGGAGACGCCACTGTTCGCGAGCGGGGCTGGTGTCGACCACGGAAGCGGTTTCGCGATTCCGTTCGGCGACGTCTGCTGACTCGAGAGAAGATTCGGCGCTATCGCCGGCGAAGGAAAAGTCGGCGAAGGCAGGCTGTCGCCGTCTTCGGACAAGGCCGTCGGCGAACTGATGTAGCTCGGCCGCATCGGCGTCGACGAGGTGAATGACATGTCGGGAACTTCGGGCACGGTCGGCAACTCGGACCGCAGGTCGTTCGGCAAGTCGTCAAAGAAGGACGAGTTGGCCTTGACGGTCGATGGCGCAAACTGCGACAGGAGCGAAGCAGAAGGCGGACCGCCGGCGATCGTGACCGGCATCGAAGTAACGGGCGAAAACTCGAAAGCCGAGTACGAGTCGGACGAGGTGACCTGAGGTCGCTCGTTCGCGCCGAGTTGACCCTCTCCCATCATGGTCACGAGGCGACTCGCCCACCGACCAAACTCTCCCGCCGAAACCCGTCGACGCTGCTTGCCGTCGACGATCTCGAGCACGTCGCAAAAGACGTTGTTGGCGAGGTAATGGGCGACCTCGTCCGACATGCCCTCGAAGCGGTTCTGCATGAAGCCGATCGGGTCGTCGACGTACTCGGCAAAGTCGGGGTCGTCGAGCGACGGGTCCGCCCACGGGTTTCGGTGGTACAGCAAGTTGAGAAAGACGAGTCCGAGCGACCAGACGTCTGCCTGCCGAGGGTCGTACGTCGGTCGCAAGTTGTTGCGGCATTCTAGAGAGGGAGGAAGGGGTCAGCTCTACCTCATCACGGTCCGCGCAAAACTCTCTCGAGCAGCAACGCACCGTAAGCCATGTACGGCTTGCTCCCGCAATCAAAGTCGTCGCAGAACTCCTGCATGGTGCCCAGACCCCAGTCGGTAATCTTGACGACGACGCCGTGCTTGGCGGCGGCGGCGGTATCATCCCCCGAGTGAGTCTTGGCCCCGCGGTCGTCCTTGCCGTCGATGACGATAAAGTTTTCGGGTTTGATATCGCGGTGCGAGATCCCGACGTCGTGGCACGCCTGGACGGCGGCGCACATCTGACCAAACATGCGCGAGATGAGCCGCAACCGTTTCCGCGACAAGAGTTGGTCGCCCATCGCCGCCGAGAGGAGCGAAGGTGAAGGCGGCGTCTCGTCGACGAGCAAGTGCGCGGGCGTGTCGGCCGTGATGGTTCGGGACAAGGCCGAATCGTCCGGGTCGCCGTCAAAGTCGCCGGCGGGGGAAGCCGCGCGCGAGTACAAGTCCTCGGTGCCGTGTTCTTGCGCTTCGAGCAGCCAGTAGAAGGCGTCGCGTCCACCAGCGTACTCGAGAACCAAGAAAAGCCAGTCGTCCGTCTCGTAGGCCTGCAAACCCCGCCGTCAGCAAACTCGTGTCAGGTCAATCGCCTCTGGGCGAAGGAACACAGAGAGAGACGCAAGGAAAGGGACGCACCCCATACATCTGCACGATATTGTCGTGTTTCGGCAACGCGCGGTGCAAGAACGCCTCGTTCCGCTGGACCTCGATCAAGTCCTCGGTGAGGTTCTTCTTGCACAGGCACTTGAGCGCATAGTACTGCCCATACGTTGGTTTCGGCGGCGGGTTCCACGTGTCGCTCGCCCAACTGTGCAACCGCGGCCGCGAGGAGTCCGAGTCGTCGAATTCGAACGACGCAAGGGGGTCGATCGGCGAAAGGACGTCGTCGTCATCGTCAAGGGTCGGGTCTGGGTCGTCCAACACCTCGCGGACGAGGTACACGATCGCGTAGGTGCCTTCACCCAACCTCCGTTCGACTTCGAGTTGCTTCGGCCCGTCGAGGCCGTTCCCGGGCGCTTTCCCGTCGCGGTCGACCCGTCCGGCAAAGCAGTCGCGGACGTAGCCACCTCGGTCTTCGAGCCAAACGCCGACGCCGACTCGTTCGCCTTCATCAAACACGTCGACGTTGGCGAGGTCGTTCAACGGCTGGTGACCGTCATCGTCTTCGTCTTGGTCTCCGCGGACCGACGAAGAAGAAGAAGCGTACGAGTCGTACGTCTTGGTGCGGATCAACCGCGCCGGACTCCGAGGCGAGTTTGGTTCCGACTCGAGGAACGGTTCCTCGCCGTCCGTCGTCATCCCCGCCATCGAAGAAGGAGAAGTCGCCCTCCTCATCCGCGGCGTCGTCAACACCGAAGGCTTGTACGTCTCGTTCGTCGCCTCCCACTCGCTCGGGCTCGGGCTCGTGGCAGTTGTCCCCGTCCCTGTCACCGCTCCACCACCACCTCCCGGGATGGGAACATTCTCACTCGGAACAACCCCGCCCGTCGTGTTTTCGCGCACGAGTTCATGCAACGCCGGATGCGGCGAAGTCGGACCGGGAGAGTGGACCACGCTATTCCGCCTCGACGACCTCGTCGAATGGATCGAACTCGCGCGCGAAGAAGTCGAAGGCGCTCGACGTTGCTGCAGCGAGGGCGAGCGGAACCACGAAGAGGCGGGGCCGAAGTGATGAGGGGGACCATGTCCTCCTGCTGAAGGGTCCCCTCCGGCCGCGACGGTCGCGAACCAGTTGAACTCTTTCGGTTCCGGCTGGTCGTCGTCGTAGTACCCGTACGAGGAAGTATGCCCATCCACTCCGGCACCAAAGCCGCCTAACCGGCTGCGCCAATCTCCTCCACCCTCCTCATCATCTCCATTGTCGCGCCCCTCTTCCTCGTCGAGGTCGTCAAAGTCGTCGCCGCCGCCGTCCTCCTCGCTAGCTCGATCATCCTCCCCCCCAGTAGAAGAAGAGAACATCGACTCTCCACTCGCGCTCCTCCTCCGTCTCCTCCTCCTCGTCCTCGCACCTGCGGCGGCGTCCAACCTCCTTAGGCTTCCCGCCCTACTCGCGCTCCGACTCGCACTCCGACTGACCCCCCTCCCGCCCGAAGGTCCAGGCGACCGCACTCGCGTATGGTGCTGCACGCCCGCAAGGAACGAAGCGAGGTGAGTCACCGAAGGACGACGCGTTCCCGTCGCCGTTGCAGAACCAGAAGTAGATTGTTGCTGCTGTGATACTGGGATCGAATCGGGCGCGAACTGGACTGAAGTTCGCCGAGAGGTACCGCCGCTCCCGGGGCCGGAGACGGTCGTCAACGTCGAATACGGCAACGTCGGCGACTTGTCTCCGTCGCCGGTGGTGGGCGTAGCGAAAGTGCCGCTCCCTCCTCCATGAGCTCGCAAGCCAGGAGGAGGGTGTGGGGGAGAGACGATCCCAGACGCCGTACTCGAAGCACGGTCTCTCGACCCGGGCGCCGAATGCACCGGTGAAGGCGTCGAGGTCGACGAGGATGGGGCGGCGGCGGTGAGTTCGTTCATGTTGGCGTACTCGGCTCCGAGTCCGAGACTCATCACCGATCTCCTCGCCTGGACGCTCCCGCCTTTATTCGCGCTCTTGGAAGAAGAAGAACTGCTACTGCCCCTTGCACTGGCTCCTCCGGTCAATCGACGACCCCGTCCTGAACCGGACGAGTTGGCCGAAGAGGTTGAGGTTGAAGGCGATGAAGCGGCCAGGGCCGCTTCGAGCAGTCGGGGTGACTGGGGAGGAGGGGACGCTGCGAGTTGAGGGGTCGTCGCTCCGGCCCCGGGGGAAGGGGAAAGGGATGGGGAGGAGGGCATCGAGCCGGGACCGACGGCGACGAGTGAACGGCGACGACGACGGTCGAGGCGAGCCTGGGTGCGAGTCATGCAAAGGGGTCAGTTGCCGCATGGCTCAGAGCAGAAATAAAGAAGCGGGAGATGACGTACCACTCAGTAAATACGGAGAAAGAGAGTGAAGAAAGGGGGATAGAAACTGCAATTTGTATACAGGGAACACCACGGCCGACGGCGTACGGGTCGGTCCGGAAAGGGCGAGGATCCGGTTCTGCCGCCGAGCACCTCACTCCTATTGACGACTCTCGATTAAACGCTGTTCTGTTTGTGGTGGATCGGCCAGGCAGGGGGGGGGGGGGTAAGGAGCGAGCGGTGCGGAGTTGTCGGCGGCGGCGGTGGCGGCGGCGGCGGTATCGAGGGACGGACGGAGGCAAGAGAGTCAGCATGGGCGTTCTTGACTCGAGATCGGGCAGTTGCTGGGACGAGATTGAGGTTCCGGAAGGTTAAGTCCGGACCCTTTTGCTGCACCGCCGCGTCCACCCCGGGGATCCTTGAACCTGGGGCTGCGTGATCTATTGCCCGATGATAACGCAATATCCGCCAGCCTAGTTGCTAACCACATCGTCGAGCGAGTGCCGGAGAGACGCAGCGGGAGACCGAGTCAAGGGGCGAGAGGGCGAACTTGCCAGAAACTTGATCAGAGCGAGGTCGGGGAGTGAGCGAGCGTAGCGGCAGCTGCTCCGGTGGACGATGCTCTCCCTCTCTCTTTACGCTGCTCGTCGTCTGTCCGTGTCAGTCGTCGCCGTGGTCGCTGTCCGTCGAGTGCGTCGTCGAGTGCGAGAGCGAGCAGCAGCGGCGGCAAGAGCGACAAGACCCGGCGAGCAGAGGGAGGGAGCTGGCGCTGCCTGCAACTGCCAGTCCGCTCTACTGCCCTGGTGTAACGCGCGTTAGCAAAGAGAGTGTAGAGCAGACGGTGCCCCCAACCGCCATCTCATCACCGACATCTCCGCGGACTTACGCTCGTTCACCGTCTCGCATCTCTACAGTGCAATCGTGGCGGGACACGGTTCGAGGCCCTATCCGAGAGTGCGGACAGGATGACCCGCCGCGAGATCGACTGCCTCCTCCTTGTAAGCCCTCCCCCTTGTACCGCCTCTCCACACTCGACTAACCTCGAGTCCTCTCCTCGCAGGGAACGGGCACTTCAGGCGCCCTGCCGTCGATCGCCTGCTTGACGTCGCCCGACAAAGGCTGCAAGTGCTGCCGCTCGACTCTCGACCCGAACGACCCGCTCGGGCGCAAGAACGTCAGGAGAAACACGAGCGCAATCCTACGCATCCGACCCGATGCACGAGCAGAAGGCCAAGGGGAAGGGGAAAAGACCATCCTCATAGACGCAAGTCATTCGCCTATATCTTCCAAACTTGTCATACACCAAGGCTGACGACGCGCGACGGAAACAGTGCGGCAAGACGTTCTACTCGGGCGCCGTCGAGTGGTGGCCCAAGAAGCAACTCCGACAAATCGACGCCCTCATCCTCACCCACGCCCACGCCGTGAGCAGCTCCCCCCTTGTTTTCGCACGGAGAAAGAAAGAGAGAAAGGCTATACGTGGCCGCTCCGGATGTGGCTGACAGAGAAACTCGGACAGGATGCCATCCTCGGATTGGACGACCTGAGAGGTGAGATTCCAACCTTTTTCTCCGGAAGAGAGAGAACGCACCCAGGAACGCCTCTCGCTGACAGTCCCCGTCCCTTTAAGCAGGCTGGACACTCCGCGGCGCGATCCAGCGCTCGATCCCCATCTACCTCACCCAGCACACCTTCGACGAAGTGTCAAAGGTGCGTCTTTCTTTTTTGTGGCGCCTGGGAGGCAGACTCGCCCGGTGAACGACAGAAGACTGAGACTTGGACTTTCCTCTCTCACGAAACGAAAACGGGAACGTAACGCGTGGCAGGCATTCCCGTACCTGACCAACGCAGGCAAGGTGGTCAGTACAAATTCCGCTCTCGCTCTTTCTTCCTTCCCTGCTCCCAAAGTCTCCTCGACTTTCTCTCGAAATTCGTTGAGAAAACACTGTTGAACGCTTTGCTCTCGGCCGGCGCTTTGTACAGACCGGAGGAGGGGACGTCCCCGCTTTGACGTGGCACATCTTTGACCCCGACGCGCCCTTCGAGGTCGCCGGGATCGAAGTCGTCCCTCTCCCCGGTACGTACATCCCCTCAGAGAAGCGACGATGCAAAAAAGAATCGTGACTGACGCGAGGTAGGCATGTATGGTCGCTGTCGCAGTCCACCACGGCAAGTACTTTACCGAACCGCCGACCCCGTTCTACTGCCTCGGGTTCTTGTTTGATCGCCAACTCGCCTACCTCTCGGACGTGAGCTACATCCCTCCAGAGATCTACCGCCGCGTGGCCCAATATGTTCGGCTGCCCTCCTCGGCGTCGTTCAATGGGACCGCCACCACGAACGGGAATGGGAACGGGCACGCAAACGGCGATGATGAAGACGAGGACAAGCCACGGTTGAAGGCGCTCATTGTCGATTGCTTGAGGGTCGAACCGTTCGCGAGCCACTTTGGGATCGGCCAGGCCGTCGAAACGGCGCGGCGCCTGGGCGCCGAACGGACTTACCTCGTGCGTTCCAAGCTCTCTCTCTCTCTCTCTTATCTTCACACAACACACAAAAAAGGGGCGCCACCTACTATAAACTGACCAAACACTCTCGACTGTTGTTGCGACCAGGTCGGGTTCGGTCACCGCACGTCTCACCAACTCTGGCTCGCCGCCACACGCGCCCTCTCCCTCCCACGCACCGGCCTCCCTCCTTTACCAGCACACATGCCCGTCTCCTCCTCGACTCCGATCCCTCGACCCGCGCACGATTATCTCAACTATGGCGGGCATCCGGACCCGACGCGAGAAGATGAGCAACGGTTTGTCCTGCATGCGAGGTGGGCGGTCGAATCCTGGTTGGGCGCGCTACCTGCTGGCGAGGCGGTGCCCAACGAGGAGGAGGGGAGTTGTTGGATTAGACCTGCGGTGGATGGGATGACGATTCGGTTTGGAGGCGGGAGGGAGAAGACGGGAGACGACGAGTACGAGGATGAGCAGGGATTGATTTAGTCGGCGGCGGAACTATATATTGCATACATTCTTTAGATCAGTCTCAGGTACTGTCATGTAGACGAGGGGTCCTTGACTGTAGACCGCTATATATTGTTGAACACATGCCGAAACACGAGATTTGAGGGGAATCAAATCCCGAACCGATGAGCGCTCAGCTGCAAGTTTTTCAAATACGAGAGGACAGTATAGACTGGTTCGCTACAGCTTGGCAGAGAACAAGCGCGAGTGGAGACTCGATGGAGAAGCCCCGAAATTCGGTCGAGAGACGACTCGAAGCAGCTTCGATACGATTTGCAACCGCGCATCAGCCACTCGGTATCGAGAGAGCGCCGAAATTGGGGGGTACTGCAAAATGCCTTTAAACATGTAAAGAAGAAGAAGAAGACTACTGCCGGAGACGAAGACGGGTGTCTCATCCTCGGTAAACCTCGTGAATAGCGCGGTACTTCAAGTCGTCGTCGTCGTCTTGCCTCCTCACTGTCGTCCCTTGAGGTCGCCACCGGCCTTGTGCGGCTCGTCCAACGGGTCCTTGCTGATACCCTGCGGGCGGCAACAATGCAAAGAATTAGCACCGAGTTCTTCTTCCGGGTCACCCGGGAGCCTGTTGACTCGGCCTCGCGGCGCTGCCTCTGGACAGAAACGGCACTCACTGCTGCATCCTTGGCTGCATCCGTCTGCGCACGTGAAGGGGGGGGGGGGTGGGGTCAGCGGTCAGAAATCCTCACGCGGAGAATTCAGACGGGCCCCTACCTTGGGGTGCATCGCCTTTTGCATGTTCTTGACCGCGGGTGTCGGCGGGGTAGTCTGCGACAAGTGAGATTTCGGTGAGCCGCGTCTGGCACGGATCGAATGGGATGGAGAGAGGCTCACGAAGATTCCCGAGAAGTAGCCTCCGGCGAGGACGAGGAGGGCGCCGCCGATGAAGAACGGGGTGCGCGACTGGCCGCGTTCGAGGTTGACCGGCTCGCCAGTTGCGTAGCCGCGCTACAGTATCCCGATGCACCAAGCCGTAGTCAGTATGGAGCGAGTGCGGGGCTAGTCGATTGGATTCGGAGCGAATCGCCTCGGCTCGGAGGGGCGGATCCAGAGGGCAGGGAAAGGGGCAGGCGGGACTCACGGTGAAGGGGCGGGTGGAGCGCGAGAGAGCAGTGCGAGCAAACATGTTGTTTGAAGTAGCTGATCCGAGTGGGTAGGAGTGCGAGAAGGAGAGCAAGCTGGCAGCCGTCGAGAGCAAACGTCGATTGCCGACGACGTCATCGAGCGCGCGCGCCAAAACTCGATCGACACGTCACCGACGGCTCTCAGCTCTCCTCCGCCGTGTACGTGCCCGCCGCCCCTCTCTGTTCTTGTACAAGCTCCCACAAACTAAGGATTGTCAACAGACTGGGGGCCACTCCGCTTTGCCCTCCGAATCGTGCGATTTGCGCCCAATCGCTTCGGCTGTTTTTCTCATCGTTGCTTGCGCTGGTCACAGCTCGCTGCCGTACTCGACCTGCTTGCTCCGAGGTCCCCGCCTACGAGAGAGAGTCGCAGCGGGTGTAACGCTCTACCGCTTTCGAGGCGCTCTCATCCCCAAGGCAGAAACACACAGCTCCAGCTCCGATGAGCTCTTGCTCGATCGACGTTCACCGCGCCACGACTCGCGGTCTTCTGCGCACACGCCATTCCGTGACATTACAGGCTCAAAACGGCTCGCTTTACGTCAGGCAGTACCCTCCGCTGCAGGCGAGCAGAACAGGAAAGGTTAGAGCAGAACGACAGGGTGGACGGGCACTTCGGAGAAGGAGCTTACTCGATGAGGAGATCGGCGCCCGTGGTGTACGTCGAGGCGTTCGACGCCAGGTACTGCGTAGGGGTGCCGGAGCTGTATCAGCGCCGGGCACGGGAAAATGCGATAGAAAGACAGGGGCAGACAGCCGAGTCATGCGGCAAAGAGGGAACGCACGAGGTACGCCGCCTTGAGTTCCTTGACGTCGCCCGCCCGTCCGAGGACCGACTTTTGATACAGGACATCTTCAACCGCCTTATCCGACGGACCCATCGGCGTGTCAAAGAACCTACTCGCCGCAGAGGAGGAGCGTCAGCCCGCTTCCGGCGAGCGAAACAAAACACCGACGCTCGCTCACCCGGGAGAGATGGTGTTGACCCTCGCAAAGTTGCGCCAATCCCGCGCGAGCGACCTGCAAAAGTGAACGACCGCCGCCTTGGACGAGTTGTACGCGGGCTGGTCGTACGGGACGTTGACGATCCGAGCCGAGATGCTCGTCGTCGCGATGAACGAGCCGGACCCTTGCGCCTTGAAGATGCGGGCGCACTCGCGCGCGGCGTAGAACGTCGAGTGCAGGTTGACGCTCTGAGTCTTGTGCCACGCTTCGAGGGGATAGTCTGGGTTGATCGAGCCGGGAACTCCCTGTTCGCGGCGAGGCGAGAAAAGGTCAGTTTTTGCGCGCGGGGCTGGTCAGTCACAAAAAAACAACATACGCCTCCAGCCTGCAGGTCATGCACATACAGGAGTCAGCACGCGAATCGAGCTTCTTTCCCGCCACCAGCCCTCACTCACGTTGGCGATGTAGCAGTCCAACCGTCCAAAGTCCTTCTCGACCGCCTCGATCGCCTTCTTGACCGACTCGTGCTCGGTCACTTCGCACTGGTACGACTTGACCTTGACGCCGAACCGCTTCGCCAACTCGGCGGACCGCTCCTCCATGTTGGGTGCCGAGCGGTACAGCAACGCGACGTCGCCACCTGCTTCGGCGATCGCTTCCGCTGCGGCGAAACCGATCCCGCCGCCGCCACCGGTGATGGCCGTCACTTTGCCCTTCATGCTAAACATGCTGCGGGAGGTTGGCGGCGGGTTCGCAGGTCAGTTCTTTGAAAACCACGAGCTGCGAGGCGTCTGTCGATGCTGGACCCACTCGAAGACAGAGTTGGGAAGTTGCGGAGTCGCTTTCGGGAACGGACCATCGCTAGGGCTGGACCTGTCAGCCGGAATTATCGAGTCAGTACTCGCTGGTGAGTTGTCCGACCCTTCGAGAGAAAAGGCCGCACATGATCGGTTGGATATGGGCTGAGAAGGCCGTTTCGTTGCGCGAGAGAGCCGGAGGCAATCTAGCTATGGAAGGATGCGAGTATCTGAGGGGAAAAGAGCAGGCTAGAGCAAAAGACAACAACAGAGCCTCTGCAGGAGGAATGCGGTCCGCTTGCAGCAGAGATGGGCGGGTGTCGTCCGGCTCGATGTCGTCCGCTTGCGGAGGAGCCAAAGTCTCGGCCGATTCAAACGGCGGAAAACGCAGTCCGTCCACTATGCAGCCGTTCCGCGGTCCGCGGCAACACTTTCCTTAGGCTTGCCACTAAAAAGAAACAGGGCGAATGAACGAGGGTCCGGCGCGAATCAGTTCGAGGAAGGAGTACTCGAGTTCCGGAAATGTCAAGAGATGAGCTACTCGGGGGCTATCTCCATTTCTGCAAGCCACTTGTCGGGCGGGACCATCTTTTCCAAGATCAATTTGGCATTGAGTACATCGTTCGCGAGCGCCTTGGCTTCCGCAGCTGTCTCGTCCGCCACCAACCCCGCCGCGACATGCCGCTTGATCACGCGCTGGAGGGCCGTCTCCTCGTCGACGTCGTAGAACCACCGCTCGTCCATCTCGAGCGAGATGGTGCGCCATGGTTCCTCGTCGAGGCAGAGGAAAGAACCCTCGACGAGGATGATGCGATGCCGTGAGTCGATCTGGATCGCGTCGTCGACTGGATCCTTTGCGGCGTGCGAGAATGCCGGAGCGGAGACAGCGTGTTCAGACCGCAAGCGGCGGACCAAAGCGAGCAATCCGTCGGGGTCGAACGTGAACGGTGCGCCTCTGCGTCGAAACGAGAATGCCGGATCCGGATCTGCTGCGAGCGATGCCTGCGTTCGGTGAAAGCCGTCCATCGGGACGAGCGCGGCTCGCGTGTCTCGCGAGTTGAGCGCTCGGAGCAAGGCTTCGGAGAAGGTAGACTGGGCAAAGGTGGCCTCTCTGCGTGTCAGACTTTGCCCGACTTGAACCTGGCAACGATGACGCTCACCTTTCCTGACCCCGGGATTCCCGCCAACCCGACCAAGTATCGCTGCGGTCGTCCATTCGGCGCTTTGCAGCAAACCTGCGCTGACCGTTCTAGCAGCTCGTCTGCCAGTGCTCGGGGATCTGCCGCGACGTGCTTCCGCTCCTGCCCGGAACGAGAAGTTCGGCGAACGGCGGTCATTGTGCTAGGTGCTGCTCCTGCAAAGGGAATCGAGGGCGCGTGCTGGCTCTGCTCGCTCTTCTGGCTATAGCTGGTTCCGTCCGTGGCTGATTGATGTCGGCTTCTGCTGCCCCGAGACGTCGACGGACCCTTGTCGGCCGGATCGACAGCTTCCGAGTCCCCCCCACACTTTCGTTCCTTGGACGCGTTCCGCTGCAGCGACGGCGAGCTCACGCCCATCGGTGCTCCTCCCTCCGCCCGCCCGTCCAAAGATGCCCGCGCACAGGGGCTCGGCTGCTGCCGCATCCGTCGAACCGTCGGCCTTGACCGACCGCCGCAGCATATCCGTCACTCCGCTCGACGACGACGACCTCGTCGACGGCAAGGCCAAATTCGCCGTGAGTCTACACCTGCATAGTCCTGGTCTCTAACTTCCGCGACTGATTTCGGTGACTCCCCTGCAGTGCGAACACTGCAAACGGAGGAAACGTGCGCCATTTCTTCGTCGCCTGTCCTCATCGAGAATACAGCCTAGCTAAAAACACTGTTCCCACTACAGTCAAATGCTCTCGCGACGTTCCGAATTGCGAATTCTGCCGCCAGCATAGTCAAGAGTGTGTCTACACTCGTGTCGTGCGTACTCCCCTCACGCGCAAGAATCTCGACGCGGCCGAGCAGCGGATCCGACGGCTCGAGGCATTGCTCGCGAAGCAACAGGAGGAGGAGGAGGAACATCCCGGCATTCGACAGCAAAGCATCTTTGACCTGTCCGAACGCTCGACTCGAGACGAAGCCTCGAGACCGCCGGCTGACCCTCGGCTAGATTCGCACGATCCGACGCTATCCCTGGCCACTGCCGGGCCTTCACGGACGTTCTCACCGCAGCAAACCTCGTTGTCGCTGTCACAAGGGGCCGCGCATTCAGACGGCGGCACCTGCCACCCGGACCCGCCAGTCTTCTCGCCACCAGCTCCAGTCTCGCTCGCCCCTCCCGTCTTCCATCCCGCCGCTCCGACCCTACCTGCAGCGCCCTCTGATTCGACTTTCCCCCTATTGACGACACCGGTCGTGCCACCCGCACCCTCGCTCGACCGCTTGTCGCACGATTTGGCCGCGAGACTCGAGCTTCCGCCGGCGAGCACGTCGTCGTCGGCCGAGACTCCAGTCGAGACAGAGGAGGACGGGATGGGATCCTTGACAGTCGAACAAGGCCCACATGCAAGTAGCTACCTCGGTGAGTCTCGCCTTCAGCCTGGTCCGCAGCAATTTCCGCAGTCTCTCATCACCCACCCCACCCAGGCGCTCTCTCTGGAGCCGGCCTGCTGCGCTTCTTGCAGCGCTGCGCTACCGATGTTGATCTTGCTTCGAGAGCAACGCTGAAGAGCGTCGCCTCGCCTTCTTCGACGATGAGCTCGAGTGCTCAGATCGCGCCGGAACAGCTCGCATCGTACATCGAAGCCTATTTTGGGGTTTTCCACCTGCAGTACCCCCTCGTGCACCAGGCAACCTTTCGGGTGAGCACTCACTTCTATGTTTCCGAGTTCGAGGAGAGCGGTGCTGATGCAATAGGAAGCGAGGGCCAGGCCCAACTCGGCGACATCGTTCCCCGCACAGGCGGCGCCGCTTGGACCCTCCTCTACACCGTCATTCTTGGTCTCGGCAGCATGTGTGTCAGTGGCGATACCGGCGATGGCAGCGAGACCTTGATCCTTTACGATAAGGCGGTCGGACTCGTCAGCGCGGCCATGTTTGAAACAAGCAACCTGACCGCGGTCCAGGCGAGTCCCTACTTACCTTACCCACTCTTATGCTGTACTTATCTGATGTGATACGCTTTTGCAGGCCTTCACGCTTCTCGCAAATTATGCGCAGAAACTCAGTCACGTTTCTCAAGGGACGGTTTTCCTCGGGATCGCGCTCCGGATGGCCATCAACCTCGGCTTGCACTGCGAAGCTTCTTCGAAGCACATGTCGCTTTTCGAGCAAGAGCAGAGGTGAGCTCTGCGTCCAAACTCGCAAAAATTTTATCGCCGAGCTGACCTGTGAGCACGCGCAGACGCCGCGTCTGGTACATTTTGTTTTGCTTCGAGAGCGGCGCCGCCATCACCTTCGGTCACCCGAGTACTCTCCCAACGTTTGGCGTCGACGTTTGGCCCGTCTTGAACGTTCCCGACACGGTCTTTACTCCGGCGACGACGGTGCGCCCGCCGCCTTCTTCCGGCGCGACCGCGTACTCTTCGACTTTCTACCAGGCCTGTTTCCACCAACTCGCTGGCCAGGTCCTCAATTGCCTCACGGTGAATCCACACCTTCCCCTCGACGACGTCCTCCGTCTGTACCGAGACGTCGACTCGTTCCAGAACTCGCTCCCCGCTTTTTTCTTCGCCGCCCAGCCGAGCTGGTTCGATTTCGCACGACACCGCCTCGCATGGCGACTCGACAACCTCCGCATGGTCATCTTGCGACAGACCTTCCTCAAGGTCTCGCTTGCGTCGGGACCGGTCACGCCGGAGGAGGAGCGCTGTTGGGGCAAGTGCGTCGACTGCGCGGCTGAGGTGATCCGCTCGGTGCAGCGCTTCACGTCGTCCGGATCTCGATGCATGATGGAGCTGTGGTATGCCTTGTGAGTCTGAACTGTCAGTGCATGGGGTCCATCGACAGGGGACCGGTACTGACACGCTCGCCCACTTGACCAGACATTTCGTGATCCCTTCGACGTTCCTTCCTCTCATCGCTCTCCGCGTCCGGCCTTCCTCACCGGTCGCCATCGAATGGCTTGAAGTCGTCCAATCCGCTAAATCCATCCTCGAACGGATCCCTCACGCCTTGTTGAAACCGCTCGCGACGCGCTGCCTGACCATCATCACCGCCGTCGCCAACCTGAGCGAGGGCAACCGATCGCGACCACCGCATCCGCCGGACCTCCAGCAACAGCAGCAGCAGCAGCCCGCACTGCTCGATGCAGATTTTACCAACTTTCTCGAAATGTTGGCGGGACCTATGGAAATGGATGGGATGCCGACGCAGGCGTTGCAGGCGCCCGGACTCTTGCCCGATCTCGATGCCCTCTTTCAGTGGTTCACCCCGGCGGGATCTCCGCAACCTCATTAGGCCGTGACTTGTTGTAGGAGTAACTTACCTGTTGCCGTATTGTCCTGTTCCTCTGATCTTGTGTCTGTGTATGGGAGGGAGGGAAAAGCGAAGCGTTGCGTGTGTGGAAGCGAGACTTGCCCAGGCTGCTGCCATGGCTTTCCCTCGTCCACATATTCTAGTTGGACAAGACGGAAGGAGTGTCTCGTATTCGCAATAGCGTGTGACCCGTTCACGAAAGAATGCAAGTCTATTTCGGAGATCTGTCAACCATCTACTGCTGCGCATCTTCCAGCCTTTCCCTTTCTCCGGCTTCACGGATCGCCCACGTCAACTGGTACGTCTGCAGGGCCTCTTCGAAAGTGCACTTGGGGACTCCCGCCACGAGCGCATCGATCTGAGTCTGGAAAGGATCGTCGTTGGCGAAAGCGTGGACCTCGACTGACGAGCGTGCAAAATCGCCTCGTCAGCAAGTGAGCCTTGGCGCGCTGGATTCAAGAGACTCACCTTCAGAAGAGGCGTCAGACTGTCGGACAAAGAGTCGCGGAGTACTTGTATACATGTCGACGAGTTTGAACGTGGTGCCGTCGCAGATCACTTCCAATTCCGTATCGTAGGTGGTGCCGTGCAGAGCGACCGCGTGCGTCAAGCTCCCGACGGCGCCGTTCTGGTACTTCCAGACGGCGGAAGTGTACCTCGGGATGCGGGACTCGGGCGGGACGGACCCGTCCTCGTCGAATCCGATTTTCGAGAGCTCGCCCGGCGCGTCGGAAAACTCGACGGTTTGCGTCCGCACGGAATGCCAGCGAGCCGGACCGCCAAAGAGGAGCGAGAGCGAAGCGAGATGAGTGGCTTGTTCGACGATGGCTGCCGGTGAATTGTACGTGGCGCTCGAGTCAGCGCCGCTGGGACGAACGCGCACTGAAAATTGAGAAAGACCTACGACCGCAAGAGATCTGCTTGTTCCACCACGCCGGCTTGCGTGCATACTCGTAAGCCATGTAGTACTGTCCGGTCGGTTACTCGTCAGCATGTGTAGCTCCACGAAGCAGAGCGAAGGAGTCACTCACGCGCGCAGCGGTTCCCATGACTCTGAGGCCCTTGGCCTTGATCATCTCTTGGATCATCTGGACGCCCTTCAAGGCGCACATCATGTAGCCGGCTCCGACGACGGCGCCGGTGTCCTTGTACGCGCGCGCGACCTGCTCTTGTCCGTTGAGGTCGGTCGGTGGCGCGGCCGAGACGGGTTTCTCGACGAGCCATCGGCGCGCTTGCGGAAGGGCGGCGATCAGGCGCAGGTCGAGATCGGCGGGCGGGCTCACGCAGCCTCGGAAATGGGGCGGAGCGCCGACAATGACCAAGTCGATGGCTGTAGCTCCTCCTGCGGCGGCGAGGGCTTCTCCGGCTGCTTCCGGAGTTGGCCAGACTGCGGCGCTAGCATAGCCGGGCACTCGGGCGTTGTTCTTGGCTTCGATCTGAGCCTTGGCGCGAGTCACATCGGGATCAATGATGCCCAGCACGGCGAGCAAAGGTCCGAAGCGGCTGTTTGGAAACGTCGAGTCAGCAAACACTCGGGCTAAAGCGGCACGGCGGCATAGACGACGCTTACTTTTCAAGGCGTTTCGAGTGGTTCCATGGCCCTTCCGGCGAACCAAAGTTGATCTGTCGGGTGTCATTCTGTTACGTCAACGTCGGAGAACCTCTTTGCATCTCTTGCGCTCTACCCACCTCGCCTGCTCCGACAAAGACGACGCTGAATGGCGCGGGCGACATGGTCCTGGGTCCTGGCAAGCCTAGTCAAGCTGGAACGAGTCTTCTCTCGCTCGGTCGCGTTCGCCGGACCAGAAGTCGCTTCGCTAGTTTCCGACTTGCTCTCCTCGCTCAAACGGACAACTGGCAATTCTGATTAACTTGACTGTGCTCCGTCCGATCCGGCCCCTAAGCTTTGCGAACCCGCCTTGCGCGCGAGTCCGTTGCGGGACCGACGCGGACTTCAGATTTCCGTCCCCACGCGAAAAAGCGCGCGACACTCGTCCGGCTTTCCTTCTCGCGCCACCCCCATCGACGCGCGCGCGGCCGGCACACAGTCAGGCGGGCCTCGCGTGCACGAGCGAAAAACACTGATCGACGCTTGCGAAGGGACGGGCCCCGTCAAAAAGTTGACTTTGCTGTTCCCCCCCCCTCCTCCTCCGCTTCCTCGACTTCTACTCCCGCACACTCTTCTTTCCGGAGACCCCGCACTCGCACGCTTCTTTTTTACTCCTCTTACATCAACACCACTGTACCCGGTCGCCACCATGACGAGATTGGCAGATGACCCGTCAAAGGCAATGGCCATCGGCGTGGGAATGTGCGCCATTTCTCTTTTTTTTTCGGACTGTGCGCCATACAAGGGACTCGCAACTAACGCCTGCTTACTCAGGTTCGCTGCCTTTGGAGGCTTCTTGTTCGGGTACGTCGCCCGCCCGCGCTTTTCTGCGGTTTCCGCCTTTTTGCAGAATAACCGCGGCTCGACCGAAACCTAACCCGCTTGCGCGGATTGAGCAGATATGACACGGGCTATATCTCGGGCGTCAAGGCTATGCCTTATTGTGAGTCTCTGCCGCGAGCATGTTGCCCCTAGCGCCTGTTTTGTCGGCTGATCCGCATTTTTCTGCCGGTCATTCTAGTCGAACGCCACTTTGGAGAACTCAACGCGGAGGGCAAGTACGTCCTCACGACGGCGACCGATTCGCTCATCACCTCGATCCTCTCAGCGGGAACGTGAGTCGTTTCGCTCCCAAGCCTTTTCCCGGAAGAGGAACCTCGACACTGACATTCTGCACGTTGGCCGACAAAGCTTCTGCGGCGCGATCGCAAGTGGCTACATCGGTACTTGGCTCGGTCGCCGACTCGGCATCGGCGCCTACTTGCTCGTCTTCTGCGCCGGTGTGGCGATGCAGACCGCTGCGACCGCCGTCCCGCTCTTTGCGGTCGGTCGAGTCCTCGCCGGACTCGGCGTCGGTGGCGTCTCCTGGTGAGCGATCCGCTGTCTTCTCCTCATTTACCCTACACAAAAGTCTCAAACACTGATCACGTCTCCCTTGGTGCTTGAAGCCTTGTCCCCATCTACCAGGTCAGCTTAAAGTCGGCGACTTTTTCAACCGCGCTCCCGGTTCACTGACTTTCGCTCGCGGCGGATCTCCAGTCCGAGACTGCGCCGAAAAAGTACCGCGGCGGTATCGTCTCTGCGTACCAACTCTTCATCGTATGTCTGCACTCCTTGATGACTCTGATGCGCTCGCAGCTTGAGAACCGAGGCCATTGCCAGGTGGCTGATACTCTTCTCCGCACGCGACAGACCATCGGTCTGCTGATCGCCGCCATCGTCGTCAATGCTACTAAGAGCCACGACAACGCCTCGTGCTACCAGATCCCCATCGGTATCCAGGTGCGTTACTTGCCGGCTTGCGCTCATCAGTTTTCGCTTAACCCGCACTCGAAGGAGGTCGCTTTTCGGGACCGTCCGACATGAAGCTGACAACTCTTTGGGTGATGCGCCTGCAGTTTGTCTGGGCTGCTATTCTCGGCGCCGGTCTCTTTGCTCTTCCCGAGTCACCCCGGTGGCTCGTCCTCAAAGGCCACGATGAGAAAGCGCGCCGTTCGCTCGCTCGCCTGTTCCGCCTCCCCGTCGAGTCTCCCGTCGTCGAGGACGAGCTCGCCAACATTGTCGCTTCGGTCCAGCACGAACAGACTCTCGGATCTGTCACTTACGCCGAGCTGCTTTGGAAGTCGAGCCCGCAGCGCTTGCCGCTCCGTGTTTGGTGAGTGCTTTACCTCGAGAGACCGGCCATATCCTCGGCTACAGCACGGCTGACACTCACCTCTATGCAGGACCGGTATCGCGTTCCAGGCGCTTCAGCAACTATGTACGTTCTGGCCCAGCCCGGAAACCTTCTTGTGCCCGACTGACAGCCGCACTTGCCGCCGCTCCGTACCAAACGCCCGCCTGTCTACTTTTCACACGGCCTCACAGCCGGCATCAATTTTGTACGTATGCGCCAAGTCCGAATACTCTCGTATGTGGCTGACAACTTCGCTTGCCCCCCTTCCGCGCCTATCGACCTTGTAACGTGATCACAGATCTTCTACTACGTACGCGTTATGAAGCTGCTCACACCTCGTCTGTTCTACACTGACCAATTGTTCGCACTCACAGGGCACGACGTCAGTGCAAAAATCCGCCACTTTTGTCGCGCACGCGGCCTGTTCTGACCGTGACTTCGTTCTACTACTGCAGCTTCTTCCGCAACTCGGGTATCTCGAACCCGTTCATGATCACCATTGCCACCAACGTCGTGAATGGTGAGTCCGAATCCAGTCTGAAATTTCACGAAACCGCCGGGTTGCTGACGCCATTTCGATCTCCAGTCGGCATGACCTTCCCCGTACGTACCTCTCCTGCGAATGATCTGCTGGACAGAACGTTCGTGCCGGGTTGTCGGGGTTTGCGCTGACCCGATTCATGTCGCGCAGGGAATGTGGGCTGTCGATGCTCTCGGTCGGCGCAACACGACGATTTACGGCTCGTGCGGCATGGCCGTCTCGCAGCTCATCGTCGCCATCACGGGAGCAGCTATAAGCGTCAACAACCAAGCTGGTCAGAAAGTTCTCGTCGCTTTCACCTGCATCTTCATCGGTGAGAAATCTCCCATTCCTTGCCACTCATTTCGTGCGAGAATGCCAAAACTGATTGTCTTTGTACTCTGACAGCTCACTTTGCCGCGATCTGGGGTCCCTTTGCTGTGCGTACCCGTCGCCTTGTTGGCCTCAGGCGCTCGATGACTGACTGACGACGTCCTGATCTTGCAGTGGGTGTGAGTCGCGCTTCGAACGATCGCGCTGACATTAAACCGGCACGTCAAGCGTACAAATCTGACACGCACCGAATGACACAGTATCACGTCCGAGATCATGTCGAACCGCGCGCGTTCCAAGGGTGTCTCGCTCACGACTGGTTCGCAATGGTGCGTTTTCTTGCTCAACTCGCTTCTTTCCGCTCGAGCATTTGCAGAGACCGCGTCCTGACCATGCACTTTCGCTTGACGCATACCGATACACAGGCTACTGAACTTTGCGATTGGTGAGTACTTGCAAAGCATGCGCTAACCATCTGAGTGCGAGCTATTCGAGGGCAGCTGCTGAACCATTTCGGTCGCAGGTTACGCTACCCCGTACTTGGTCGACGAGGGTCCGGGAAAAGCCGGTCTCGGATCCAACGTCTTCTGTGCGTATTCATTTCCAGCTACCGTCGCCTTTACGGACTCGCTGATTTTGTGCGTTTGCCCCGCAGTCATCTGGGGAGGTTGCTGCGTGATCGGTCTCGTCTTTGCCTACTTGTGAGTGACTCCCCTTCCCGCTTTGCCGTTTGCCCGGGTCAAGGTTCAGCAGCTGACATTGCCATTACAGCTTTGTCGCCGAAACCAAGGGCCTCTCGCTCGAGCAGATCGACTTGCTGTACCGCAACTCGTCCGTCCGCAACTCGCCCAAGTACCGCCGCCAGATGTGAGCATGCCTTCCTCTCCTACGCGTCTTTTAACCGCCTATGTTTGCTGACTCTAGGATGGTTATTGTGCTGCAGCCTCGCCGAAAACATGCAGGACGAGACGAAGGACGGAATCGTTGCTGCCGCCCGCGACAAGCACCTCGGCATCATCGGCCACCATGAGCACGCCGAGAGCGAGAAGGAGGTGGTCTAGGTCCAAAATTTCGAGCGATGGAGCCTTCGCGAGAGATGCCGATCCAGGCGTTGCGGAATGCAGACTTGGAGAATTATTGGATGTAACAGATTGTTTACGTACTATACGATGTTATTTGACTGCGTTCAGAGCATATTGACCCATAATGGAGTTCAGCATCAACTTCCGCTGTGCATTGGCCCACGAAGCAAAGCTGAGTGGTTTAGTAGCAAGTCAAAAAGCCGTCTCTTGCCCGAGTGCCGGCACCAAGATTATCAGGGCTTCTCCGTTCTTCCCAGCGGAGATGCAAGCAGCAAGCACATGTTTTTGTTTCTGTAGCTTTACCTCGCCTACCCGCAAGCAACTTCTATTTTTTCCCGAAACTTCTCAAGGACAAAAAGGACCAGCAGTGCGACTTGCCAAAAAAAACTTACAGCTTGTCAGGTCAGTAAGGAAGACAGGGTAAAGAGGCAGCCAAGTGTTTGGGCCTGTCCTCCCACAGGAGGCAGGAATTACTGCTACAGCGATCGCTCACAGTGCCCAAGGCCTTCTCACTCTTTGCTTCCCCTAACTTTGCTTTATCTCCCCTTGCCTTCTCAGCTGTGCCAAATTTGCCTTTCGTTGTTCTCAGATGCATAATTTGAACGGGGTTCCACTCTGACCCCACACTGCAAGTACCACCTGTATATCAGTGTGTGCAAGAGAGCAGGACCTTAGACAAAGAAGAACAATCAATGTGCAGCACATACAAAGCAGCCTTGTCCCGTATTTAGTCTTGCCAAGATCACTCCAGTTGCTCCGTCTGTCTTGGTTCATGTGTGTGGCCAACTCTTCAACTGGCCATTTGTAGGCATGTCCTTGCAGGCGCTGAAGCCATATGGGTCCAGGCAGCTCACAGCAAGGCACATCACCAGCAGTGGCTGAAGGTGGAAGCAGAACTGGTACCCCGACTGGACACTGCCCAATGTTGACTGTGATAAAATGCGCTTGAAGAGGGTAAGCTGGAAGACGAATCTTGAGCGGTGTGTAGACTGTCATGAAGCAAAGCACTGGCGTCATCAATTTTCTCTGCTTCTGATCTCAGAGAAAGAGATTAAATGCAAAGACGCACATGTTGCGTCTCCGTTGCCAACTTCAAATGCTGAGTCTTGCAGATTGCGTACTGGATGGCCCATAGTGACTCGCTGCAATGCTTCATCAATGAAGGCAAGAAGACTGTACAGGGTTGGGCCGGAACTTGGGGAAGGTTTGATGATGGGGAATTCATCAAACTGCAGGCAGACCCACCACATGGGCAGATCAGTACACACATCCTTGAATTCCGGCACAAACTTGATTGCAATCCCATCTTACCAACAAGGTTCGAGAAGTCGGTGGCAGTGGCAGTGGACGAATGTGCAGGCTAGTCTCAGGTGGCGCAGGCTCAAGGGCTGCTGGCAGTTTGCGTGTTTCCGAGTACCGCTGTAGCAAAGCGCGGTAGTCATAGAGGCCTAGGTGGTAATGCAGCTCCAAGCAGGCCACTGGCTGGCCTTGTGATGGATCAGGCGTCGAAGACCACAGGGATACTGTCCAGAGAATGGTCTTCGCATTGTTCTTAAGACCGTACCTTCCAAACGGGTGACCATCCACCGGAGAGACTTGCATTCCGTAGGATAGGCTGTTTTGGCTGCGGACTGTAGACAATAAAAAGAATAATGAGGACTAGCCCAAAGAGTTGGACAGCTAAAGGACATCGAGTTGTACTAATCTCTGTGTTCCCATTGCTGTCTTTCAGCCAGTATACAGGCCCTTCCTTGCCCTCCATGCAGGTTTCCAGCTGCTTAGTGGGCCACTTGTACACCGCCCTACTAGGCCGGGTTTGAACACAAACTGGCCCGGGGACACGCTTCGTTTCGGTCGAGCCCGTGTTCCACTCCTTTTGGAGCACGGCTAGATAATATTGACGCTCTCCACGCTGCCCAATGATCTGCACATCAACTGGATACGCCTCCAAGTGAACCTGGAGAGGGTCATCCACTGCACAGCGCAGCAGCCAAGATGTGTTACTCTGAGCTCAGATCCTGTGACGAGGTAGGAAACTCACGGATGGCTGACCCTTCACCGAGATGATAGTGCTTGAGTGCGCGAAATTTATGCATCGTCAGATCCGGCCGCGCTGGTGTCTGCTTGCTGATCCCGAGGGTGAACTCTTGCAAGTAGTCATCAATTTTCCGGAGGAAGTTGAGAAATGAGTGATGGGCCTTGTCTGTGCCCTCGTCTGCACCAATGAAATCTGTGAACTATATCAGACAGAGGGAAAGTCAGTAGAAGTCAAATGGGTGGTCCAAGCCATTTACAAAGACGGACGTCGCCTCATTAACGCACAAAGTTGTGGCGTGCTCGGGCGACCGGAACTAGCGCCGAGTGCTGAGGCGTTGACGCCATCGCGAGAGGGGAGAGTGTAGCGAGATAGAAGTGTTGGATAGCAGAGATAGAGCACTTTCTCACAACACTGTGAGGGAAGAGAGCAAGAGCAGCGTCGTCCTTTTCCGTCCTTGTAGGGAGGGCAATTCGGGGTGTCCGCGGAGGCGGTCCGTGCTGCCTCCACTCCTTTATTACGGCCCACGTGCTGAGCAAGCCCCGTCTCTGGGCCCCGTCGACACGTGCTGCTGCCAAGCACGCGAGCACCGCCTCGTCGACTCTCGAGGCCTCGCCGTCCACAGTCCCGACTGCCAAATCCTGGCCAGAAGTATTGTTGTGCGGGTTGCGGTATTGGCTCGCTCTACTCGCGAGTGACCGGCAAGGTAGTTGGTCTGAGAAAAGGGTGCGTGGCTAAGAGGCTATATGGTAAAGGGACGCAACATGTGGCCGGCGCAGAAGAAGCGGAAGCGGAGTGCGCCTTAGTGGAATCGCGTCAATCGGTGCAGCAGAGTCTCGCTCAGTAGTTGGGGAGCAACCCAGCGGGGATCTTACAAGAAGACACAAAGCAGCCTCGAGCCCAGAGTGCCGTCCGGCTGCACCGGGTCCGGCGCGTTGTAAGTTTGCGATAGCGAAGAGGCCCCCGGGACGGATGGGCATAACGTCGCGGCTGGATGACGAGAGGCGCTGCGAAGATGAGCAAGAGAGTAGCTTCGGCCGTAGCAGAGTCCCAACAGGCGTCGGAAAGCAGGCCCTACAGTCTTCAATGCGCTGCGCAGGGCTCGCGGCCGGCGCAAAAGCCGAAGGAGGCGCGTCGGACGGCAAAGTAGGCGGGCTAGTAAAGGTCGGATGGCGAGTAGCACCACGAGCCTCTGCAAGGCAGTTGGAACGGGTCCAGTCCGAAGCTGCCGAAGCGCGAACCTCGTCGAGGAAGAGCGAGGAGAGAGCTGCGGGCAATCCGCAGAGGCTTGTAGGGCGCGACTCTCAGTATCGCCGCACAACACGAGGCGAGGAACTGAGTAAAAAATTGCTATCCATGTGACGGGTAGGTCCATCGTATGAGGTCTTTAGAGAGGCTGATTTGCTTCCTTACCAACAAGCGACGCGATGAAAACCTGGCGATCAGTTGTTTTCGCTTCCGACTCACATAAACCCGAGCAGAGTCGCTGGTGATTTGGTCATTGGCTTGAGCGAGGACAGGCTGCGCTACTCTGCCCAGGTCCGGCTCAGCTGTGCGCGGTCCTCCGCTCCGACCTCTCGTCCGTCTCGACGTTGAACCAACCTCGAACGGACGCGGTCGTGGACGATGGCGACGGCGGCGGCGGCCGTGATCCCGTTGAATGGACGCGTGCAAGTGACTGCTGGCACAGGAACCGTTCGCTTCGTCGGCCAGACGGCGTTCGCAGCCGGGAAATGGGTCGGGATTCAACTCGACGAACCGACCGGCAAGAATGACGGATCCGTCGCAGGGACGCGCTACTTCACGTGTGCGGACGGCTACGGCGTGTTTGTACGCGCCAGTATGGTCAGCGTTCTTGACCAGGGGGGTCCCGCGCTGGAACAAGTGAGTGATGACCGTCGACAGCCGCGGGTCGTTGTCGCTTGCTGACCTCGGTTGTTCGCAAAATAGCTGCCACATGGCGATCGCCCTGCTTCTCGTGCTTCGACGCACACTACAGCGTCATCTTCTCGACCGCCGACCCGTCCAACTTCGTCTGCCTCTGTGACGACGAGACCGAGAGCCTCCCTCGTGCCGGCGACGTCTGTCCCTGCGACAACAACTCCTTCGGCCTCGCGGCTGCTGTCAGCAGCTTCGTCCATTGCATCAACCTCATCTTCGGTCAGCCGGCTACGATCCACTTCGCCGACGAAACCGCGACAATCGCTGGTCCCGTCTGCAGGCTCCTCTCGACCCGCTTCGGCCGCTTCACAAGCAACAACGGGTACTGCCGAACGGCGCACCTCGATGCTCCCGCCTCCCACCCCCCGGACACGAACAGGCGGTCTAGCACCACCCACTCCGCGGAGTGCTTTCGTTCGACCGGGAACCACGACAGGGGGCCCCACCACCCCGTCAACCGCGAAAAAGGCCCCGCCCGCCAACTCTGCACCACCGACTGCGGCTCCAGTCTCGCCATCTCCGGCTTCTGGAAGTGGTACGACTCCGAGGCCCGCACGACCCGGGGCCGCGTCTACAACGAGTCTCGCAAGCGGCGGTCGAGCAGGTCTCGCGAGACCGGTCGGCGGGCCAGGAAGCGTTTCAACCCGCCTCGGCGGAGTTGCGTCAAGGACTCCGGCAACAGCGGCTGGAGCGACTATGCGTCGGACACTGTCCAGCTCCAGCAACCTCTCGTCGACTTCGAGCGTCGCGAGCAGTGTCCCTTCGACCTCATCGGCACGAAGGACTCGTCCGCTGGTTTCGCCGTCGCCTAGTTTGACGACGCAGCGACGCAGCACGGCGAGCGCTCGTTCAGAGTCGGCAACTGAAGATGAAGCGGACGAGGGTGGCTTTGCGCGTGATGACATCGACGGCGACAATAACGACGACGACGACCATTCTGGCCTTGGCACGATTCGAGCGACCAAGTCTGGTCCCCACGCCTCCCAGAAGGCTTCCATTCTCCCGACGGCCGCTAGCGATCCGTTTTCGCTGAAGAACACCGAACAGCGAAGACCGCTCGAAGCGACCGTGCCGCAACGAGCGTACGATGAACTCGCCGCGAAGCTTTCGATCGTCGAACGGCGGCGAGCCGAAGACCGAGACAAGTTGAGAGATCTCGATCGGCTGATCGAAGAGCAAGGCGAGTGGAACCGCGTCAAGGAGAAGACCAAAGCGCGAGTGGCGGAGTTGACTGAGGAAGTCAAGGAACTCAAGCGAGAGGTCAGCCTCTCGGATGAGCCCTGTCTTACTGCCCGGCTTTCCCTTCCAGCCGCTCACTGTTACTCGCGCCCTCGCAGAACAAGGACCTCCTCGCTGAGCGGGACTCCGTCCAATCCAGGTTCGATGACCTCCAGGAACAAGTCGAGCACAGCTTGCTCGACAAGGAGATTGCTGAATCGGAACTCGAGGATGTCCAAGCGCGCGTGAAGGAGCTCGAGGAGCAACTCGGAGAAGTCCAGGTCGAGTTGGAGGTGGTCAAAGAGGAGAATGGTGCGTCGGGGTTTGCCTTCTGCTTTCTCAATCAAGGTGAAACTTCCTGACTTTCGCGATCTCCACCCACAGCTCGGCTCGAAGGTCTCGGTGACGCTGAAATTGCACAAGCGCGAGCTGCGCAGGCCGGAGCCGGTAACGAACTGTCTCCGAGCACCGCGCCATCATCGCTTGCCTTCCG
Organism: Rhodotorula sp. CC01; assembly: GCA_021654155.1. Lineage (NCBI taxonomy): Eukaryota > Fungi > Basidiomycota > Microbotryomycetes > Sporidiobolales > Sporidiobolaceae > Rhodotorula > Rhodotorula sp. CC01. The sequence goes on from JAKEZK010000011.1 coordinate 39,018, forward strand.
CCAACTCGAAAAGCAGAACGCCCGCCTCAAGGAAGCCTTGCTCCGGTACGAGACTGGACACTTCTTCCGTGGGGTGCATCGGCGTGCGTAGCTGATATGCTGCCTGCGCGTAGATTGCGAGACCTGACCAGCGAGAGCGAGAACGAGATGAAGCGCAAGATCGAGAACCTCGAGAAAGAGGTTGACCTCAGCGCAGACTTGCAGGGTGCGTCCTCGCCATGTCTAGTTATCTCCCTACGAGTCTGACTTCACGAGGTACGCAGGCGATCTCGACAATATGGCCGTCGAGCTCGACGCGGCCGAAGCCAAAATCGATGATTTGCGCTCGCAACTCGACATTGCGGCTGAAGCGCAGGACATGCTCGAAGAACTAACCGAGCGCAATTTGCACCTTCAAGACGTTCGTCGCTCTGTCGTCCGCTTTGGGAGGAAGCGCGAGACGCTGACGCCTAGCACCCGGGTGACAGGCCAACGACGCGCTCAGGGTCGACGTCGAAGAGCTCGAAGCGCTTAAGGAGCTGGCGGACGAGCTCGAAGAGTCTCACGTCGAGACAGAAAAGCAACTGCAGGAGGAACTCGGTGCGCGTGACTCCCTTTGAAGGATGTAGCACCTCGAGTGCTCCGGCTAACTTCGCTGCGCGCGACCAGATCTCCGCGACCTTCAAATGCAGGAGATTCGAAGGCGGTGCTCCCTTCTAGAGGACAACTGCGTCGACTATGAGACCACGATTCGGCAGTTTCGTGAACTTGTCATCTCGCTTCAAGCGTGCGTCAAATCCTCTCCTTCGATCGTCTTGATGCCTGAGCCTCTCTCCTGACCAATCGTCTTCTCTCTTGCAGCGATCTCGGACAGCTCCGACAGCACCAAGCGACTCAAGAGACCGAGTCGCAGACCCTGACCAGTCAATCGCAGGCGATGCTGAACCTGAACCTCAAGTTGCAATCGACCGTGCTGAAGAGCCAGGTCAAGGCGATCGACCTCGAGCTTCGCGAGCTCGAAGCCCGTCAGGCAGCGGAGCATCTCGCCATCGTCAAGGTGAGTGCAATTCGCTACACTGGTGATCACATTGTCGCACCCATTCACAAGGATCTCGCAGCCTTATCTTCCACCGGCCTTCTTGGAATCCGACTCGGACGCCGTGGACGCTCTGTTGTTCTTCGAGCGGGTGGGCGAGAAAGTTGCGTTGCTTGGCCGTTACATCGAGCAGAAACATACCGTCGGCGAAGCGCTCGACGGCACAGTCCCGGACGACTTGATCGGTATCTGCGAGGTCAGTCGGTTCTGTCCGGCTTTCCCGAGCTCAACACACCACAACTCACAACTTACATATTTGAACAGGCCCGGAGCAAGCTCGACCACTTTGCGGCACTCAACAAACGCTTCTCAGCACACTTGCGACGCTGTCCCCCGGCAACCTTCCTCAAGATGGGAAGCGTCTACCGCGAAGTCGCCTCGACAGAGAAGCGCATCGACGCGTACGTCGAAGCGCTGCGGAAGGAAGAGTTGCAAGAGATCAGCTGTGCCAAAGATCTAGAAGGGTGAGTTTTACCAACTCCCGTCGTGTTTTGCGTGTCTCTCGAACTGACTCTCCCGCCGACAGAATCATCGCGCAAATCGAGCATCTTGCCGAGACTGTTCTCAAAGACCTTGATCCCATGCTCGACCTGTTCGAGCGAGAGTCTGCGTGCGTCGGCAGCCTCGACCTAGACTTGGACACGATCGCCGTCGCGGCCGGGTTCGCCAAACAGACGGTCGCAGCCATTTCACGCGAGCCAGGTACAGATCGTGACATTGCCCTGACTCCTGCGTCCGCTGACGATCGTCGCAAACAGATGTCACGGTCGAGCTCGGCGGCGGTGATCTCGACGATGCCATCTTCAAGCCCCTGCAGAACCTCGTCAATCACTCCCGGAACGCCAAAGTGCTCATCAAGTACGCACTCTGCTTCGATGCGCACCTTAACGAGCGCAGCTAACTACGAGCTTCGCGCAGGAAAATGCGTCGCCGACTCGACGAGCTTCAGACTGCTGGAAGCGCTGCGAGTCTCGAACATGCCCGGGGACTCGAGACGCTCGCATTCAACAGCTCGGCGATCGCATCTGCGTTGTCCAAAGTGAGTGGCGGCATTTCTCGCTCGCCGCGGTAATACCTGCTCACGGGTCTTTTGCATCCTCACAGCTCGCGGCCGACGTTCGGCACTATTGCGGCGAAGTACGGTCGTCCAAGGTACCGCTGCAACTGACGACACTGCACGGCATCGCCAAGGAAATCGCTGCAGTCGAACTCGGCAAGCAGTCGCCGCGCCCGCTGGACGAGGTGAACGCTTTGCTGGTCCAGCTCGTGCAAGACATGAGCACTGCCTTGTCGATTTCGCTCGAGTTTGAACACGTCGTCAAGCGTAAGGAGGCGGCTATTGCTCTTCGATGTATGTTGCACTAAGCTGACATCAGGTGCCTCGCCACCACTCCGCAGTGAGTTACGCGGCGCCCTGGGTCGAACGCGTCGCTGCGATCCAATCAAAGGCCGCTATCGATGTCGACGCCGAGCGCGATGTGATTCGACTCACGGAAGAAATGCGAGTCATGTCCCACGCGATGCGGACCAAGGTGAGGACTATCCCGAATACGCACAGCCTCGAACAGCATGAAAAAGGCTGATCGATGCGGGCGATGTGTCGTTCTCAGGAGCAACTGTACCAGGAATCGCTCGTCAAGATCGAGATTCTCGAGAAGCGGCTCGAGGGTGTCAAGAAGCAAGCGGAAGCGATGGTTCAACTCGAGGCCGAGTTGGCCAGGAGTCGCAGGCAGGAGAGGACGTACGAAGAGGCGAACGAGGTGTTGCAGCGCGATCTCGACAACATGGAACGAGAGCTCGACAAGGTCAAACAGGCTACCACGGCCGCCGAGAAGCAGGGTAAGTCTACTCGCCGCGCTGAGCTGCTGTTTTTATGCGACAACTGATCCCGCTCGCCCACGCGCCGCAGGTGTTGTCGATTCAACGACGACTTTCGACCCGGCCACACTATCGCACCACGAAAGCAACCTCGAAACCTCGTACCTGCTCGAGCGAATCTCATCCCTCCGGAGCGCGGTCCGGTTCCTCCGTTCCGAGAACGCGTTCCTCAAATCGCACGATTTGGTATTGGATCTCGACGCGTTGCCGACTTACGAGTTGCCGCCGACTCCGCCTCTCACGCCTGAGAAGGCCAATGGTGGTCTCGGTACGCCTTCGAATCAAGACGACCATGAGCAGGAGGCGGAGGGGGAGGGGGGTATTCGCACCGGCTTGCCCTGGGTGCCGACGAACCGCAGCTCGAGTCCCCTCCGGCCCGAGTCATTCGCCGTGAGGTCAAAACGACTCTTGCGCGAAGCGCGCCTCCTCTCCTGCACGCCTCGCCTCGTCGACCTCCGACCACCGCCGCCGCCGCTTGTCCCATCCTCGTCGAACCCTTCCGCACCAGCCTCGAGCACGACGGCAGCAGCCGACTCGAGTGCCCCGCCTTTGCCACGCAGCAGGCGACTCCGGGATCCGAGGAACCAGCTTTGGGCGGAGAAGGAACGGGCGAGGAGGTTGGAGCGGAAAGTGGCGCTCCTGCGAGAGGAAGCCAGTGGCGCCGTCCGCGCTGGCGCTCACCCTTCCGTTCACGTTCGGCAGGCGGGCGTCGCTCCATGAGATTCTGTCCGTTCCTTGCAGGTTTCTCTCGCGCAGAACTCTTTCGAATTTCTTTTCCCCAGACTTCTCTTTTTTGCAACTACTCGTTTTTGTTTCTTCTTCCAGCTTTTCTGAGCCGAGCCTGACACCAACGAGAGCGAATAGCAATGAGAAACGACAGAGTATGCATATGGGGGGACAAGCTGGGGGGGAGGCTACAGGCGTGCGTCCTGAGGGTGCGACGAAGTGGTCGCGCGCTTGGGAATCGGAGGAAGAGGCGTCATCAAACGTACATACGGCGGACCTGCCTGCGTGATATGTGCGCTGTTCTCAATCCCGTTTCATCAAAGTCGTGACTCGTGTCACCGACTCGCCCCGGTTGAGAATTCGTCTGCTGCTGCTGCTGCTGCTGATGTTGCGGGTCCCGGTGCCCCGTCAAGATGTGAGAGCCACTCGTCCAGCTCGGCGGTGTCGATCTTGCCGTCTGCGCCTACTCGGTCGTCCTTGATGGCTCTGCGCACGCGTGCGGGCGGGCGGGCGGGGTCGGGGTGCATGGAGAGTTAGCAACTACGGAGTTTTTTTGGGGGGGGGGGGGGGGGACGCGGAGGTCGGTCCTGGTGCTTGGTGGAGGGTGCAGGAAAGGAGAGAAAGACGCACCGGTTGTCAACGCGAGTGTCTTCGGACTCGACGGTGAGCATGGCGTTTGGTGTTTTCGCGTCAATGACCTGCAAGGAGTCGGCCGTCAGCGGCGAGAAAAAAAGAGGAGGGGGGGGGGGGGGGGGGGGGGGTTCGAGGCACCCGACGCCGCACATAGTGGTTGTCGCAGTGTGGGCAGTACTCGTCCGACTCTTCGTAGGCCTGCATGTCCTTCCTAAAGGCCTTTTTGCACTTTTTGCAGAGGAACGCCATCTCGTGGGTTTTGACGAGCGGGTGATCGGACGTCTCGGCGTGGCATTCGGCGCACTGGAGGCGATGGCTTGGTCAGCTTGGCTAGTCGTTTGGCTGTAAGTTGGAAAAACGCATGCGGCCCTTACGTCGAACCACTTTCTGCAACAGGGTGCGCGGATGGCGGCTTGGGCGTTGAGGATGTGCTGTCGGCGGGGCACACGCTCGAGGTCAGTTGTTGTCCAGAGGGGCTTCACTATGCACTGTTTGGTTCACTTTGCACATGAGTTCAAGCTCCGAACGCCACGCCACGTGGTCAGCCGAGGTCGAAAAGGAAGCGGAACGAGAGAAGAGATCGAGAAGGACAACTCTCTGCACTCGACACGCTTTCACAGGAGACTATAGACAAGGGTAGGACGAGGCATACGCAGGAGAATGTTTGCAGTCCCGCCTCCGTCGAGTTCGAGCCTCGCTCCTTCTCCTCGTCGTCGCCCAACTGCTGCTTCCTCCTCATCAACCAACACGGTCACCGAACTCGACGATGCTGCCGCTGCTGCTCCTGCTCAAAGCCAAGTCAAGGAGCGACAATCCCTGCTCGGGTACCTCGCGAGCAACCCGACGGCGCTGTTTACCGATCACGAGCGCTGCTTCGACCTCGTCGCGACCGCCGTTGTCCTCGCAGAGACTGTCCTCTCGGCAGCCATAGTCCGCTACGTCCCTTGTAAGACACACACACCTGCCTCCGCTCCAGTGCTCCGCCACGCTGACGAACCACGAGCTAGACAGACACCGAGATCGACTTTAGCACCTACCTCCAACAAGCGCACGCCTTTATGGACGGCGAACGTGACTACGCCATGCTCAAAGGCGAGAGCGGTCCCGCAAAGTGAGTTCACTCCCCATGCGTACGCACTTGTTGGCTTTCGGGCGCCCGCACATCGGGGTGGTCGCTCGAGTCCGAGTGGTGTTTCACGACGCAGGGAGACTGACCCCCTGTGTGCTGCATCGCACAGCTACCCCGCCCTGCACATTTACCTCTACTCGGCCCTCTCGTGGCTGACAGACCGAGGCAAGCACCTCGAGCGAGCGCAGTGGGCCTTTGCGGGCGTCTACCTCGCCACCATGGCGGTCGTGCTTTTCGGGATCTACCGGCGAAACAAAAAGGTGAGCCAGCAGTCTTGGGTGGTTCCCCCGGCTCTGTTTCAGAGGACATGCTTTTCGACTCTGGAACGAAACGATTCAACACGCGCCCAACGAGGCAGACTCCGAGTCCGCAAATTGGGTGCCAGAGCTTCTCTGCGCCCGCCCTGAGGGAGCGGCCCCGAGTCTATCCTACTATTCGGCACGTCGTCCAGACCCTTCTGACAAAAATGAATGCTACCCCCTCACCCGCCAACAGATCCCGCCCTGGGTCCTGCCGCTTCTCAGTATCTCGAAGCGACTCCACTCGATCTACATGCTCCGGATGTTCAACGACTGCGTCGTCATGCTCTTCGTCTACTGTGCCCTCGCCCTCTACATGGTGCCTGCCTCCCCAACCTTGGAGAGCGAGCGGGCGCAGAGACAGGTGGAGAGGAGGTGGTTGTTCGGGACAGTCTTGCTCAGGTACGCTCCGCCTTTCTTGACGTGCCGGGCCGGATTGAGAAGACTGACCCCCTCGGGGGAGGATACCCGCTCGCCCCGTGCAGCTGCGCTCTCTCCATCAAGATGTCGACCCTGCTCTTCCTCCCCGCCCTCTTCTACCTCGTCTTTGTCCACTTTTCCCCCCTCGCCCTCGTGCAGCACCTCGTCGTCCTCCTCTCGACTCAAGTCTTGCTCTCCTACCCCTTCCTCCTGACCTCTTCAAACCGCATGGCCTACCTCTCTCAAGCGTTCGATTTCGGTCGCGTGTTTGAGTGGGAGTTCACCGTCAACTGGCGCTGGATCGGACAAGAAGTGTTTGAGGACCCGAATTGGGGGCGGAGGTTGATGGTGGCGCATCTGGTCGGTCTGTTATTCTGGGCGCTCAAGTGGGATGAGGAGGATGGGAATCGACCGGGGGAGAAGAGGTTGTCGGTCAACCCCCTGCGTCCGACGGAAAGACCGGCACGGGGCAAGGCGCTCCCTTCGTCGCGTGAGTGGGGTCATGTAGCCTTTCTTCCTTTCAATGTCTCGCCCTGTACAAGATGCTGACACGGTAAATGGCTACTCTTTCGACGACGACCCGAACCTGCCAAATCCGACCGACGACCGGCTGCGCGCGCAGGCATCGCGACCGTCTTTTTCTGCGCCAACCTGACCGGGATCGTCTGCGCCCGGTCGTTGCACCCTCAGTTCTATGCCTGGTTCGCTCACCAACTCGTGTGGCTATGCTTTGGAACCGGGTGTGCGTTCGAACCGATGCATTGGTATGCCGCCTTCTCTCCGTTCTGTTCCGATTCTGCCAGCTCCCGCCGCGGAGAAGAAAAAACCCCGGCCCCCGAAACGTCGGAAACTGACCCCTCCCCGGCCGCCCTCTCGAACAGCCTCGTGTTGATCTCGCTGGTCGAGTACGGGTTCTCGGTGTGGCCTTCGACGGTCAACTCGTCGCTCGGGTTGGTCCTGTCGCTCCTGATCCTCCCGTTTGGAGTTTACTACGGGACGCCCGAGGGGGACACCCTTCCGGAGCAGGACGAGGTGGTCATCCCGGCAGAGTGGGGTGTTGTACCATCTCCCGAGTCTAGAAAGGGTCGATAGATAGACCGAGGAGTAGCTGTGCCGCCGCGCGAAATTCGAAAAGTTCTGTTCGGGAGCGCGAAAAGGGGTCGACCTCGGAGTTTCCCCACTTCGGAACGAGGTTTCGGAGCGCACGCACGCGCATGCGCACGCGAGAGTACGAGATCGTCATCATCAGTCGCGGCATTCTCTACAGTACTCTTGTCACGGGAGATCTGCTACGCTCTCTCTCCGCCCGATTTCAAGTGACTGCTTCTCTCCTCTCACCTCAGCGAATTCAACACCGCGTTCTACGCAAAGAGCGCCCTCCCTCTCGCCCGCCCCCGCTTTTGTTCCTCAGCTTGGCAGCATCGATGCCGTACAGACCGGCGACCGTCACCGAGACGAGCGTAATCGAAGGCTATGAGCTCCCCGTCGGCAAGACCTTTGCAGGGCAGGAACAACTCCCGAGGTGAGTCTCCGTCTGGCAGGCTTCAGGCAGAGGCGAGGAGCTGACAGGGAGGATGACTATGCAGGCTGCCGATTCCGCCGCTCGAGGACACTATGAAGCGCTACCTTGGCGCACTCGAGGGCTTGCAGGTCAGTATAGGGACTACGTTCACAGAGTACGGGAGAACTGACGCCGACATCTCTCTTTCCCCGCTTCCCCTGCTGCTCCTCCGTCCTCTTGACTCCCTGCACCGCCCTTGCTGTGGTTCCCTATACGCAAAACGAACCTGGTGGTGATTACCGCCACCTGCAGTCACCCGAAGAGCACGAGCAAACGAAGGAAGTTGTCGACTCGTTCCTCAAGAACGAAGGACCGGAATTGCACGAACGCCTCAAGGAGTACGCTTCGACCCGGGCAAGCTACATCGAAGAGTGGTGGACAGAGTCGTGAGTGGCCCGGCACCGCTCTCTCGCTTTTGTTTCGGCATATCGAGGCTGACATTCTTGGGCCGGCAACCAGCTACCTCTCCCATCAAGAATCGGTTGTGCTCTCCCTGAACCCCTTCTTCATCCTCGAGTACGTGGGAGAATCTCTTCCCGGACTAGACACCATGAATAGGAAACCTGATTCGGGCCGCCCGCAGAGACGACCCGACTCCCGCGCGCGGCAACCAACTCATGCGCGCCACTTCGCTCATCCTCGCCTCGCTCGCGTTCGTACACGATCTCCGCACCGCCCAACTCGAACCCGACAATTTCCGCGGCATCCCGCTCGACATGTCCCAGTACCCGAAACTGTTTGGCACGGCGAGGATCCCGACGCGGGAAGGGTGCCGGATGCAGATTGATCCCGAATCGAAGCATGTCGTCGTCATGGCGCGCGGCCAGTTCTATTGGTTCGACGTGAGTCGTTTCGGGCACTCTGGCATCTGTGAAGCTTGATGCGCGGCGACTGACCTGAGCGAGTGTAAATGACATGGTTCCACGCGCATTGCAGGTCCTCGACTCGAAGAACCGCCCCGCCTTGACCGAGCGAGCGCTCCTCGCCAACCTGACTGCGATCCTCAATGACGCCGCTCGCACCCCGCCCAACCAAGTCGCGCAACAAGCCCTCGGCGTCCTCTCGACCGAGCGTCGCTCGACGTGGGCCGCGATCCGCCAGGACCTGATGAACCACGAAGGGAACTCGCTCTGCCTCGACATGATCGACAAGGCGTTGTTTGTCGTCTGTTTGGACGACACGAGTCCCGCGACGGCGAGCGAGATGTGCAACAACATGTTGTGCGGGACGTACAAACTCGAGAAGGGAGTGCAGGTCGGGACGTGCACCAACCGGTGGTACGACAAGGTGAGTCGGCGATTGCAGATACTAGACGCGCTCAGCCCAACCGGCGAGCAGTCCCTTGCTTTGACAGCGTGCTGACAGTATCTTCAATCTCGATCTCACAGCTCCAAATCATCGTCGCGGCGAACGGAGCTGCCGGCGTCTGCTTCGAGCACTCTGCAGTCGACGGCCATACCGTCCTCCGGTGCGTCCCACATCTCCGGACTCTTGCGCTCCGTACAAGTTACTGACACGCTTTCTTGCGACAGCTACGTCGCCGACGTCTACACTGAGCTCATCCTCCGCTTTGCGCGCTCGATCAAGTCCGGCGCGGGCACGCTCTTCAAGGCGCGGTTGTCCCCGTGGGCGACGGGAGGTCCGGGAAAGAAGACGGCTGTTGAGGGCGAGGAGCCGGAAGTGGTCGACACGGAGCCGAAAAAGCTGGAATGGAGCATGTCGCACGAGCTCAAGATGGCGGTGGTGTGTTCTCGATCTGGCGTTTCAAGGGCGTGGCGCTAATGATTCGGTCTTTCGTGAGCGGAGATCTGACTCGGCCTTGGTATCTCGCACTTGCAGCGCTATGCCGAGACGAGGCTGTCGGATCTGATCTGCCAGAACGAGGTCGTCGCTCTCGACTTTGAAGCCTACGGCAAGAACGCCATCACCCGTACGTTGTCTCGTCAAGTACCCACGCTCTCTCGGTCGCGGGACCTGCTCACGTACCCTCCGCGCAGAACACGGCTTCTCTCCGGACGCTTTCGTCCAGATGGCGTATCAGGCGGCGTACTACTCGCTCTACGGCAAGGTCGAATCGACGTACGAGCCGGCAATGACCAAGAACTTTTTGCACGGCCGCACCGAAGCGATCCGATCCGTCACTCCCGAGTGCGTGCTCCGTGCCTCTACAAGTGATCGACCGAGCTGAGCTGAGCTGACTGATGGAAACATCGACAGTGCCGTGAACTTTGTCAAGACCTTCTCTTCCAACGCCTCGGCCCGCGAAAAGATCGATGCTCTCCGTCGCGCGTGCAAGAGTCACACGGCGTTGACGAAACAATGCGCGAGCGGTTTGGGCCAGGACCGGATCCTGTACGCGATGTACTGCCTCGCCCAGCAGCGACGCAAACGCGCGCAACGTGCGCGGACAGCCTCGATGAGCGGAGGAAGTGCCATCTGGTCCTCGTCGTCGGACGAAGACGACTCGGACGGACCGCAAGGGGGACTCGCCGGTGCCGAAGTCAGCGCCCGAATCGCGGCGCGTATTCCGCAGCTGTTCAAGGACCCGGGTTACGCCCAGCTCGGTCACTCGACCATCTCGACTTCGAACTGCGGCGATCCCTCGTTGGCCTACTTTGGCTTCGGGCCGGTCGTGAGTGACGGACTCGGGATCGGGTACATCATCAAGGTGAGCCTCGTCGTCGTTTTCTTTCTTTCACTTTCTTTTTTTCTCGCGGTAGAGAACGACCTGACGAAGAACGCTTGTCCCGCAGGCCGACTCTATCGCGTTCTGCGTGTCGAGCAAGCACCGGCAAACGCAACGCTTCCTCGATGCACTCCAGTCGTACTTGATGGAGGTGTACAGTCTCCTGAAGCAGCTGCACTCCGAAGCGAACCGGAAGCCAAACTCTGTACGTTGTTCCCTCGTTCGCCCACTTGCAGGCTACGCATTCCCTGACTTGTGCCTGACGTGCTCGCAGGTCTTTGTCGACCACTTTGCGGGCGAGATCGACGCGCAGACGGGCAAACCGATCCGGCAAGAGTACAAGCGGAGCGGCACTCGGACTCCGCTCGAGTACTCGGACGGGTACGGGTTCTACGGCGCGCTCTCGCAGGACGTCGAGAAGGCGCTCGAGAAGGTTAAGGGCAAGGATGGCAGGAACGGTCGCGTCAAGACCGACGCGCGACCTGGGACAAGGATTGCCAAGGTTGAACTCTGAGCGGATGCCTTGGCTTCCCTCGTGGATGCGGCAGGTGTGCATAGTTGTATGTAGCTAGTATAGTACCCTGACGCAACCAGTTGCGTACTTTTCTCACGAAACTCTTGCATGCAGTGCAGAGAGGATTGGTCTCAGCACGACGCGAGATGGACCTCTTATTCAATTGTTTCTACAGGAGGTCAAGCTTTAATGCTACACACACTGGCCCTTGAGATTTCTGTGCAGTCCTGGAAGCTACCAGTAAGCTCAACTGCTAGAGATTTCTGCTCAAAGCTTGATATGAATTAATATGAAACCAGCAACTGACAGCATTCATGCACATTGCACATCTGGAGAGGCACAGAATAAATAGATCAAACGGCAATCCATACCCAGCCACTGATCCATCTCAAGCTTAGGCTTTTCTCTTCTTTGGATTTTCAGGATTTTTAAAAGGGTTCACGCGCTCCTGTGCCCTGCGCTTCTGTGGAATCAACGCCGGAGATGTGGCTTTGCTAGAGGCAAGCTCATACCGTAACTCAATGCAGTAGGCTGGAACCTTTGTGGTGTTTGCCTCCCTCCAGAGTTGCATAAACCAGCTTGTTGTCTTCTTGATTTCCTCGGCCTTGTGAGAGAGATTGTCCTGGAAGCACACTGCAGAGTATTGTGTACTGCTTTTGCCAGAGACTGCAGAGACCTCAGGTGAGCATGTACACACTTAGCCCCGCAGAAAAGCGCAGAAGCGTGGCTGCACTGACGAAGGATCTTTTCCCCTGCTGAATCCACCATCCAATGAACACTTTGGAGTTTTCCTAGGTTAGGCAACCTGTCCATGCAAACTTGGAGGCGCTCAGTAGGCCATTGACAGCCTGAACGGGCCTTCCCATCCACAGGTGGGCATTTGAGACATGCTGGTCCCGGGAGTATCTGATTTTTGACGTCTTGAAAGGGACCAAGACTTTGGTCCAGTGTTGTCTTTGCCCTTTGCCTTCCCTTGACGGAGACCACCTGCAAGCAATCTGATAAGCAGGAAGCCGGACGACCAATGGAGTTTCACCTGCAGTCGGCAAAGGATGGTATGTTAGCATCTGTTCAAGGGTCTACTTTGACACCAAAAAACTGAGCAACTGGGCCAAAACTGAGTCATGAGCAGCAGGTACCTGTAGCATCTCCGCCTCCAACTTGAAAGTCTGAAAGCGTGCAGAATGAGTGGTTGGTCACACGTGGTCGATCTGGGTTTTTTTCTGTGATCCCCAGTGTAAATTCCTGCAAGTAGGCGTGGACTTCTTGGAGGAAAGAGGGCACAGTGGACCCTTCCAGACTCAGTTCCTGGCACTGCAAGCAAACATCGAGAGTTCAGCCCTTCTGCAATCCTGAGTCCAGCCTTTTCTCAAAGTGTTATGTGACTCACACAGCTGTTACGGTGCTGGTCCAGGTTTGATGAGGTGCTGTGTCTACCTCTGCTGTCTAGACTTTTCAAAGCAAACTTCTTTATGACCTGGCCGACCTCTGCTGCTTTGTGGCCTGCAAATTGGAAGTCATAGCATAACATCATATGTAACGGTTGCACTGCTGCTTCAGGTCCCATGCAGGCAATCTGTGGAATCTCCTGGAACTGGAGAGTTCAGGTGACCGGGGTCCAGTTGGTCCCGTTTGCATGGCGCTTCAAGTTCTGCCGCACAAAGTCTATAGGCTTGTCCTGGTGGATCATGAGCTCAAATTTGCGATGATGTCCATATTCTGCACACGGTGTCATTTCCGCGGTTTAATCAAGTTTCCATACTTGGTCCCCCCTCTTTAAAAACCCCTCAAAACAAAATGCAAGATGCACGAGAGCTCTCACCTCCTAAACGAAAGATTTTGTCACTTGACAAGGTCCAACAGGGTGTGTGTGTTCTTCCCATAGAATCCGTGGCTGGGAGTCCCATCAGATCCTTGAGTGACTTAGTTGGCCAATGGTATGCCCATGTCTGGCTGTTACCACCCTGCACATAGCTCTCAAGGGACACTGGCCCAGGAAAGGTAATTAACTTAGGTGTGGCACCGGAACCATTGGCGTTTGGGTTCAAGGTTATCTGTGGCTGCAGGTATGCAACCTTTGTGGACTTGCGATTGATTTGTCGGTCCACCACCCTAGTGTGCACCTGGTAGGCAGGCAAGTAGACACATAGAGGGTTTTCAGCTTTGAGGGGTGATGCAAACAAGTCAGCATTTTTTGTTCATCATTGGCCAGAGGTTAGGCAGCCCGTCCCACACCTGTTGCGTAATCATTTCCATCCTCCTTCACCGCAAACTCAAAAGGCTCAAGGCTGCGGAATGTGTGATTTGTGACTTTGGGGTGGCTTGGACTCTTTCGGGTTACGCCGAGCGTCTGCTCCTGCAAGTATGTATCAACTTTGGACAAGAGACTCTCACGGTGGCGACTGAGCTTTTCAAGCGGAGGCTTTTTGCAGCGAGACTGCGAGTCTTTCGCAAACCGAAGAACATGTGCAGCCTTCCTCATCAAGGCGGTTGCAAAGTCCGCTGGGGGCATGATAAGCTGGTCATACGACAGTTCTACCATGTCATGATAGCGAAATCGCCGGGGCGGGGAGCGAGCAAGCGAACGACGGGCCGTTCAAAGAGTCCAGATTGTTCCGGATTGACGGGCCCTCACGCGCCTGCAGACGCCCGAGAGAGAGCGACCCTGTTAGCGGGGTGGTGCAGCACTGCAGACAAGCATGATCGGGAGTGAGGGCCTTGATATCGCGGGCGAGCAGCCACCTCGTTTGTGCGTCTTCAGCTGGGCGGAGGCCAGCGCGAAGAGGCGAGGCGCTTTCTAAGGCGGTCAGCATCAAGCGTCGGGAAGCGTGCACGTCTAAGACCCTAAGACTGTAAGTTTGAGGGGGGGGGGGGGGGGGGGGAGCGCGAGAGAAAGGAGGTGGGTGTGGTCCGCGCTCTCCGCGGATGAGAGGTTGACGCGGAAGCAAAGTCGAGAGGAAGAGAGGGAGCGCGAGCTCAGTCTGGGCTCGCAGAAGAACTCGGCGTCACTCCGTCTACAGAGCCTGTCGAGGAAGCCAAAGGTTCCTTGCCAAGCACTCAAACCGAACTCCTTTCGTCGTACATCATGGCTAGCGAACAACCCGCGGCGCAGCAGTGAGTCGATGCCTCGCCTCTTGAGCCCACCTCTCGGGTCCCTCGTCCGCCCGACCATCTCGTCTCCCGTTCCTCGCTCCCTGTAGCGCGTGGGAGGTGCTGCGCGAGGGATTCATGGGGCTTTCACAACGCTCGAACGAGCGCAGATGCTCGCCCGAGCAGCAGTGGAGGAGCGCCGCCACTTTGGGTCGTCCCGGACGCGCTGACCTTTTGTGTTGCCCACCTCGCCTCCTCTCTCTATCGCCTCTGCCGTGTGCTGCCAATCCGTATGCTCGTGCCTGCGCCATGCACCACTCCCGCCGTGACCATCGTTCCCGGCATTGTGCGCGGTCAGGCCGGAGGCTCAGGCCGACGCTCAGAACGCCGGCCTCGAAGTCTCGGAGAACCTCATCGAGTCCAAGTCAGTCGCCGCGCCCTATACTTTCTCTTTTGCTAGGAGCATGTAGAATTGACCGCCTCTCTAAATCTGCAGCTGGGACCAGGTCGTCGAGTAGGTCACGCTCTGGTCGTCCCATCGAGGCAAAAAGGGAGGACTGCTGACCGCGTGCGTGGGACAACAGCAACTTTGACGACATGAACCTCCGCCCCGAGCTCCTCCGTGGTATCTACGCCTACGGGTGAGTTTTGCCTAACGCGGCGCCGTCCTTTGCCACCCGCCGACAGCTGACGGATGCCTCCACCCCCGTGATCCGCTCCGACGACGGACAGTTTCGAGCGCCCGTCGGCCATCCAGCAGCGCGCCATCATGCCCGTGGTTGCCGGCCACGACGTCATCGCCCAGGCCCAGTCCGGTACCGGCAAGACGGCCACCTTCTCGGTCTCGATCCTCCAGTCGATCGACGTCAGCCTGAAGCAGCCGCAGGCCCTCGTCCTCGCCCCGACCCGTGAGCTCGCGCAGCAGATCCAGAAGGTCGTCGTCGCCCTCGGCGACTACATGAACATCGAGTGCTTCGCCGCCGTCGGTGGCACGTCGGTCCGCGAGGCCATGGACAAGCTCAAGGAGGGCGTCCACGTCGTCGTCGGTACCCCGGGTCGCGTCTACGACATGATCCAGCGCCGCGCGCTCAAGACGGACCACATGAAGATCTTCTGCCTCGATGAAGCCGACGAGATGCTCTCGCGCGGCTTCAAAGACCAGATTTACGACGTCTTCCAGCTCCTCCCGCCGACGACCCAGGTCGTCCTCCTCTCGGCCACCATGCCCCAGGACGTCCTCGAGGTCACGACCAAGTTCATGCGTGACCCGATCCGCATCCTCGTCAAGCGCGACGAACTCACCCTCGAGGGTATCAAGCAGTTCTACGTCGCCGTCGAGAAGGAGGAGTGGAAGTTGGACACCCTCGCCGACTTGTACGAGACGGTCACCATCACCCAGGCCGTCATCTTCTGCAACACCCGCCGAAAGGTGCGCGTTGAATCCGGGGGTTGCGTTTCCTCCCGCGGTTTCGACTAACTGAGCCCCTACCGCAGGTCGACTGGCTCACCGAGAAGCTCACCGAGAAGGAGTTTACCGTCTCGGCCATGCACGGCGACATGGACCAGCAGCAGCGCGAGGTCATCATGAAGGAGTTCCGCTCGGGCTCGTCGCGTGTCCTCATCACCACCGACTTGCTCGCCCGTGGTATCGACGTCCAGCAGGTCTCGCTGGTGAGTCGCCGTCTCTTACGTGTCGCTCTGGTGCATCGAGTCGGGGGCGTGTCGGGATCGGGATTGGCAGAGTGGTTGAGGAAGGCGTCGAGGAAGTCGGTGGGGGACGTGGCGGCGAAACCGAACCGCGGGGCTCGTTTCTCCCACAGCGTTCCTTATACCCTCGATACCCTCGATATCCCGTCTCTTGCCGTCACATCAAACCCGAAGTCGACGTCACGCGGGGAGGCGGTTCGCGATCGAGGCGTTACCGACCGCGATCGCCACCAGCGTTGGCGAACCGGCTCCTCTCGACAAGCAACTTTTGTTCAGCACGTACGAAGCCGATTACTGACCGGTTCCCGCCTGCGCAGGTCATCAACTACGACCTCCCCGCCTCGCGCGAGAACTACATCCACCGCATCGGTCGTGGCGGTCGTTTCGGTCGCAAGGGTGTCGCGATCAACTTTGTCGCCGCCGAGGACGTCCCGGCGCTCCGTGACATCGAGCGCTTCTACAACACACAAATTGACGAGATGCCTATGAACGTCGCCGTAAGTGTCCATGCTGACCCCTTGGGACTTTGCGCTCCGGTCCGCTGATTTGGCCAATCCGCCCACAGGACCTCATCTAAGCGCGCCTTGTCTACGGTGCATGTGCCCGTCGCTCTCAACCTCTAGACTCGGTGGTGGTGTCGGTGCACTGCACGCCGACTCAATCCCCGATGCCCACCCTTTCTTTCCGCCCCTCCATTCTGTTGCAATCTCTCTCTTCCTCCTTTTCTCTCCGCCCCTCCCCCCTAAAAGCCTTTCTTTACTCCTTCCCCCCTCTTATTGGCACCAGCCCCGTGCGATCCTGTCGTTGTCTCCGTTACTTTCGCGTCGCTTTTAAGCTTCACTCGCTTGATTTGGTTGTAGCGAGAGATTGGCAGGAAATCTCCGGGCTTACTTGTATACTTTTGCTTTTACCCTCACCACAGTCACTTGGACCCGAGAGGATGTGCAGTAGCTTGGCTCTTGCTGCGATTTCCGGCCGTTCGTTGTCCTCGCCGCCGCGCAAAGAGAACGTGCTTCGTGCTTTCCCTGAATTAGGACGCGTTGTCAACGTTTCGGGCGCGGTTTCATCGGCTGTACATCTAACACGTGAGCCTGCTCACGGTTGTAATGTGCCCATGGTGGGCTCCTACTCCTCCGAGCACTCGAGCGCCCTTCCCTCGAGCCTCTGCAACCCGGCGCTCGCTGCGCCGGTCAACTTGCCAAGCTGATTTTTTTGTCCTTACTTCTGGTCCCGCGCTTCCTTGAGAGTCTAGAAATACGACGGCCACAGCGATCGCGCCCGTCCTTGTCAAGCACGAGTGAACCAAGCTCTGGACAAGCTCAGGCCTCCGCGGACAACCCGAGATTTCGGGCGACGAGCGAAAAGCGAGTGTAACCACCCTTTCAGCTTTCCACCTCTCGCATGCCTGTCAGCTTGTAGCTTCTCAACCTCTCTACGTATTCTGAACAACCTGCCATGGCACACGCTTCGGGCCGGAGTGTCGCGCTCGAGCCCCCAGTCACCGCACGACGCGTCTTTGTGAGTTCAATGTCGCTCAGCCTGCGAATCTGGGTAGATGGAAGGTCTCTTCGAGCTTGACGGTCTTACAATTTGCAGTTTGAAGACTTTCTTGGTGCAGAAGAAGGCACCTTGCCTGCCAAGCAGCGTCTTCTTTGTTGGCTCTCTGAGGCCGACCGCTACCTGCAGTGGTTAACTCTGGGTGTATACATAGACACACCGCAACAACCTGAGCTCTCAACCCCCCCACAAGCTCCGTGAGCTAGAAGGTTTTCAGATTCAAGATGGGGACGGCTCAGGTATGAAGCCTTTGGCCTGCACTGCGCAAGCGGCCCATGTTGCGAAAAAAAAAAAAAAAAAAAAAAAAAAAAAAAAAAAAAAAAAAAAAAAAAAAAAAAAAAAAAAAAAAAAAAAAAGGCTGATTGCGCCTCCATCTGTAGTTAGCAGCCCAATCCATGTCCACCTACCTGCTTATGAAGTCAATTCCAGGATACTCCAACAGGGTCAATTACCAGTAGGACAACTTGTGCCCACCGGCCGGGTCATTCTTCCTGGGCCAATCCAAGTCAATCAGACTTGCAAAGGTCTTGCACCTCCAATCAACTGGTTCAACACAGGCAGACCGCCAGCATCCGCAAGAATACCCTGGATCCAGCCAACCTTGGAAGGGCAAACCTACCGGGTTCGTAAGTGCTCATTCAGACTCAGAAGTTTGGCTCTCCAGCACAGTTCTCTGCAGTCTCCCCAGCTTGCTAACTGAGCTCTTATATCTTTCACCCTTGCCAGTCACCGGCAAATGTGGTCACAAACATGTTGCAAATTTCCATCACCGCAACACTGGAGTGTTTACTCAGCAGGGGGTCAAGGACCACACTGTCGTCTGGGAACTTCAATTCTGGCTGTCTCTCTCTCCGGAACAACCGCCACCTGCCAGTCCAGCCTTCTGTTCCACCTTGCAGTATGACTTTGCATTTGATGCTGAGGCCAAGGGTGCGTATGTAGGTCAGCATGGCCCGATGGCGTCTGCGCTCCGGAGGTTGTCAGCTCGGAATCAGGAATCGAGTTTGCCGCATCCTGACAATTCTTATATGGACATATTTGTGCGTCTTCACCATGGCCACTGCAGGGCTGAGAAGGGCCAATTTGGATCTGTCACTGAGACTTTAAGCCACATGCGCTGACATTTGGACAAACTGGGAGCAGCTCGACCTGATGAGGATTCAAGAGTTCCTCCTGCCTGCGGAGGGAACAAGTCTTGCTCGCACTTGTCTGCACCGCATCTTGATGGACATAGATGTGCATCTACAGGCAGTCACTCTTGGCCTATCTCCGGAGCTTACTCGAGCTACTGGAGTTTCAGACCACACGTTTCGCACACTCCAGGAGGGCCAAGCGTGCTGGACAGGTGAAGGGAATGCAGATGGCAGGTCTCTTTCTGTGTCTTGCACAGGCAAAATGCATAGGACTCTGGCTGACGCATGCACACAGCACCACTACATAGTGGATAGACCACTTGTCATCCATCTTCCTGCCTATCCGGTTGGAAGTGTTTATGTTGAGCGTGGGCAGAAGGAGAATCATGCACACAGGTACATACAGCCAGTGCTCATCACACCAGCCAAAAAGGCACAGTTTGCTTCCCTGCAGAGATAAGCAAGTCTTGTACTTCCCGGGCCACTTTGCCTCCAATACATACCTTCACGTGGATGGACTCTGGGATATGACTGGCCCACTGATTTGCTCAAGCAATACGTGCGGCCAAGCGACGGCATCAAGAGCATGCACTGGATTCTGGGCCCAAACGGCAGAAAAAGAAAATGTAGGTCTACTCAAGACCCACGACCTCACTCTTCTCCCCGTTGGAACCTATACCTTGCTTACAATATTCTTTCCCAAAGTCCATGGCAAGGGTGGTGTTGCCTACCATGCACTCCTTTTCCAGCATGATCTCAACAAGCAATCTGTGTCTGCTCGGCAAGCCACTTGCTGGTCACTTCAACTCTGGACTGCGCAGACTGGGGCCCTTCCAGAGGGTCCAACCTTCTGCCTTGATCTGCGATATGAGCTCCCTCTTCCCACCCACTCTGCTCATGAGCAGTACTCCCCTCAGAAACGTACTTTGTCAGAGCGGGTCCCTCTCAGTAGTGTATTCAGGCCAATCTGATAGAAGCTGTGAAATACTCAGCTAGAATTTGGAACATGTCCTGTGCATTCAGGCTAAGACTCGCTCTGGGAAACCGTTTTGTTTTTGCTCCTTCAAGGCCTCTCTCCAGATCTAAGTCCTTTTCACTTGCTCTTTTCTCATTCAGACCTTTGCTGACTAGACCTTGCCCCCTAGATTACTGCCATACCATTGGGTTCAAGATCAAGATAATGACACATTACTCGGATGAGGCAAGTGGAGGTTGGAGGAAGATCTCAGGCAACTTTGATATAGCTGGCCCTTGGGCTTCCCCTCTCTTTCTTCTACACCGCTCATATTTTGCAATCTATGCTCAATTCAGTGATATTGTTGCGTATCTTCTCTACAGTCATTCCCTCACAGCAGAGTGGCATTGTCTTGCCCTTGCTTGAGACGAGTGCCCTCTGCAGTTCAGCAATATGAGATCAATGCGTAAGGCCCTAGCCTCACAATGGAGACGATTGGAGCAGTGGAAGGGAGGCGACTCGGAAGAGGCAAGCCGAGCCGACCTCGTGTAGCTTTCACGCGACACTCTGTTCTTGACCTCATGCTACAGCTGACGGTCGAGAACAGATGTGTAGACTTTTTCTATAGCAAGGACCTCACGCTACGGCTGACGGAAGAACAGCTGCAGCACACTGTCCTATTTGGTTGGCTGCGGCAGGTGTTGGACGTCCCAGAGCGTCCTTCCACAATTTTGCATCCCTGCCAACTCACACCTTGGCCTGTAATGGCTGGGCTTCTGATATGGCTCTCCTGCAAGGGGGCGGCAAGCTGTGCAAAACTGTCTGAGCTGTTGTTTCAAGCAAAACAAGCCTACAAACATGTGTACCTGCAAGACTGTCTGAGCTGTTGAAGAGCAACAGAAAACGGTCTCGCAATCGATAAAGCTATTATTCAAGCCGCTTGCAAAACGGAAGCGACTGACAACTTTTTGTGCTGAAATTATCTCGCGCTACAGACAGCTCAAGGAAGCTCAGTTGAGACCCCAGCATGTACTCCATACCGTAATGAATACTCTGATATAGGTCCCATCCGGCTTGTGTAAGTGGTTGTCGCTGTAGCAATGTGGCCAGAGGTGTGCACACGCTCTCAGGCAGCCTCTCAATCGAAGCCGCGAGTATACACCGTATCTACAGCTCTCTACACGCATGCTGGGATTGCTCTTGAGCTCCCTTGAGGTCTACAGCCCGAGATCTAAATCGGCGTGAAAAGTCGCCAGTCGCTTCCGTTTTGCAAGCGGCTGTCAACAAATACAAATCGGCAAATTTCCTCGATATCTTTTCTTCTCACTCTTGCTGCCCTCTCTGTAACACTCCCCCTTTGGCTCACCTTGAACCAAACAATTCAATCTTGGCTTCGCCAAGCAGTCCAAGCTCGTTGAGGTGCTTGATGGTTACTTTGGGCGGCAGCGGCTTGGCTTGGTGAGGATATCGGCGACGTTTTGGTCTGATCAGATCCACGCACGTCGAATCCATCCAACTTTGATGAGGCTCTTGAGATACTTCAAGGGCAGATCGAGGTGTTTTGAAGATTCATAGAAGGTTGGCAACTGAAGCCTGAGGGTAATACTCAAGTTGTGCCTGAGCAGAAGGTGCGGCCAAATTGTATTCAAGTGAGAGGGCAGTGTCATGTTTGTGAGCCATTTAATTTGCGGGTTGCAAGAGCAAAGGCAACAATCTCCGCTTGGAACGTGTCAAGGACTTCAGTTTTGTCCTTGATCAGCTCTCCATCAACCTGACCAGAACAATGACAAAGTACTTGGCTCCGCCCAAGGACATGAAGGGAAACAGGCCGATGAGGTCGGAGCGGAGGTGTTGAAGAGGCAGCGAAGTGTTGCGTTCAATGATCGAGAGGGACAAGCGCGTCATTTTCTTGGCCTTGCAGACTATTGGAGGGTGAAATTGGATGGAGGCGAGGTGGTGCCGGCGGAGTGGATTGAATACGGGGACGATTGTTGGAGGGTGGTATTGGATGGAGGCAAGGTGGCGCCGGCGGAGTAGATTGAATGCGGGGACGATTAGTTGAGGAGATGACAATTCGTTGTATTGCCTGTTCGAGCGCGGACTCAAGTTTGACCTCCGATCACTCACCGCGCTACGAGCAGGTACATAGTTGTTGTACAGGCGATCTATGCATTGCAGGGTCACTCCCCGCGCTACGAGCAGACCCACGCGCATTGTCACACAGACATGGCAGGACTTTCAAAGAAGAGATTCAAGTGGGTCGTGGTGAAGCCCTTGATTGCTCTGTGGCGCAGGAGGTCGCACATTGATGCCTTGGACAGATGTCCGTGCTGGAGATGAATCGTTCGGGCAACGTTGAGTCGCTCCTCCTGCAGCGTGGCAAGGAGTGCAAGACTCAGACCAACAACTGGGACTTCTGGCAATTTTGATGTCCGGTCTTGCCTTTGAGGACAAGGAGGTTGTCCGGGGACTTGATCGAGAAGGAACCGTCCGAATCGAAATTGACCTAGTAACTGGCCTTCTGGAAGCGTTCAGAGGAGATGAGGTTGCACATTGCATTGGGAACATGAACCATGTCAGGTGATTTGAGCTTGCAAGTGTGTTGGGAAGTATGGAGAGTTGTGGTTGCGAGGAGGTTTGGAGAAAACTTTGTTCCGGCGAGTCCGGAGGTCCGAGGACCTGTTCAAACTTCACTATGTTTCCCTCTTTCCTTTCTTCTCCTCACTGATGCTTACGCATCACTCAAGGTAGAGATGATCTCGCTTGTTTTGCGTAGCACCGACTTTTACACATCTCTCTAGCTGTTGCGGGAATCCCACAGGCTCACGCTTATCTGCCAACACACCTCTTGATCTATGGCCATGCTTTGATATGCCAAGTATTTGGTACAAGAATTCAGTCTGTCATGTGCAGACTCAGCACATAGCGCTTCCTGTAAAATGCCTGTTGCAGCGAAGAAGAGAAAAACGCAAGGTTGGTTATGCTGTGCCAGAATCAGATGGCTGCACATTGTGCATGTCATGTTCTGCTCAAAAATGTGCTCTTCACCTCCCTAATCTGCTACAGAGACTTACCAGCAGAGATCTTGTCAGGTTGATTCCCGGCTGCTGAGCTTAAGAAGCTTCCGAAGGCGGCAGGCCACCAAAATGCAGATGCAGGCGGGACAAGCAAGACTCTCCCAAGTGTATGAGCTGGGTCACTGACCTGTGCCAAGCTTCTACCACGCAGATGATGAGAATCATACTAACGGAATAGGTTGTGGCAGTTGTTTTGGTCGCAAGGGTGTCGCAATCAACTTTGTCGCCGCCGAGGACGTCCCAGCGCTCCGTGATATTGAGCGCTTCTACAACACCCAAGTGCGCCCGGATCAAGACTCTCCAATCTTTCCTGCATCCCAATGCTGACCTGTTGATTTCTTGCGCGCTGCATCCAGATCGACGAGATGCCGATGAACGTCGGCGACCTCATCTAAGCGCGCCTTGTCTGCCGTACATGGGCCTGTCTCTCTCCACCTCTAGACTCGGTGGTGGTGTCGGTGCACTGCACGCCGTCTCAATCCCCGATGCCCACCCTTTCTTTCCGCCCCTCCATTTTGTTGCAATCTCTCTCTTTCTCCTTTTCTCTCCGCCCCTCCCCCCTAAAAGCCTTTCTTTACTCCTCCCCCCTCTTATTGGCACCAGCCCCGTGCGATTCTGTCGTTGTCTCGCTACTTTCGCGTCGTTTTGAAGCTTCACTCGCTTGATCTGGTTGTAGCGAGAGACCGGCGGGAAATCTCCGGGCTTACTTGTATGCTTCTTGCTTTCTACTCTTCATCATCATGTGTGTCTGCTCATAGTTCGTACCGCGCCACAAGTCCGTATAAATTGAGTCATTAGAATTGCAGCAAACTCAATACTTGACTTGCTGCTCCCCATCACCTTGTGACTGTTTCACGGCCCTGTTCCTGTTGGACGCCATCTCGCTGTTACTTATGTAAGCCTCTTGTCGCATCAACTCGCTGCTGGTGCTTCCCTACCTAGACAACCTGCGAGCGCGAATCTCTCGGCGCCGCCGCTGCGGCCGGCTCGTGCGGAACTCCGACTGGCCTGCGCATCTGCCCTCCTCCACTTGCGGACTCATCCTATTGATTCTTCGAGCTTACTTGACGAGTTGTGGTTGGCTGTAGACTGGCATGGAAGCGCTGACAGAGCTCAAAGGGAGGGAAGTTCCAAAGCTCGAGCCCTCCGCGGAGAACCCGAGAGTGAGTTGACCTTTCCACGGTCTTGGTGTGTGCGACTCTTTCTGCTTCTCACTACTTTGATTCCGTCTGCTCTCTGCTACCTTGAGAGCTCTGACTCCACCTGAGATCGCATCATGGACTCCCAGGCGCCACCCCATCCATCTGACTTGGCCGGGGCGCACGAGCCAAGCATGACACGTCGCCAGTTTGTAAGGAGAACATCACCCAAATCCGATCTCATGTATGAGATGGTAATATGCTGACTGAGCTGAACTGGTCTAGTTTGAGGACTTTGTGGGCGCACCAGAGAACAGTCCGGACGCGAATCACCGCTTGTTTCGGTTCCTCTTTGATGTGGACCGCTACTTGCAGTGGTTCACTCTGCGTGTAACAGAGGAGGCACCAAGGCAACCAGAATATACTACCCACGAGTTCCGCGGACTCCCAGGCTTCAAGATCAAGGAAGGTTGCACCACAAGTCAGTCCCCTGTCGTTCCTATCCATATGGACAATTCGCTTCCAAATACTGACTTTATGAATCTGTTCTGCAGCTCACGAACCCCTCTTTGTTCACCTACCAGCACACCAAGTTGAGGCAGCAATAATCCATCACTCGCTCAAAAAGACAGACCAGCGGGGACACCAGAATATCCACCGGGCAGTGCTCAAAGCTCAAGCCACTGTCACACGGCAGGCAGAGGGGCCATCCAATGTTGAGCAAGGGGAACAGCAGAACAGATCACAAGAGGTGAAGGTTTTGCCGGGACCAACCTGCCTTCCATCTCAGTATGTTGCGACCCGTGCTAAGGGCGGGGTAAGAACCTGTCATTGGCCAACTAAGTCCTTGAAGTCGATCATGGAGCAAGGGCCGGATTCTTGGCATCAAATGCGAAGGGGTGATGGTACAAACCAAACTGGTGAGTGACCTGAATCCATGTTTGGAGCAGAACATTTGTTTTTTTCTTAATTAATCTTGCTACTGGATCTGTCTGCACAGTTTGTGCCAGCAAAGGTGGAACCAAGTACACCCTGCGATTTCAACAGCAAGAGCTTGCTGCCAGTGAAACCAGCTTTCGAACAAAATCTGTCACTTGGTCTGTTCAGTTATTGCAGGTCAATGACAACATGGCACAAAGTGTACCAGCCTT
This sequence comes from Rhodotorula sp. CC01, assembly GCA_021654155.1. Classification (NCBI taxonomy): domain Eukaryota; kingdom Fungi; phylum Basidiomycota; class Microbotryomycetes; order Sporidiobolales; family Sporidiobolaceae; genus Rhodotorula; species Rhodotorula sp. CC01. The sequence goes on from JAKEZK010000011.1 coordinate 63,748, forward strand.
CTGCTTGCACTTGTGCTACAACTTCTCCTTTGACGCACTGGACAAGATGTCCTACCTCGAGTATGGTCCGGAGACTTTTGCCCGGCTGAGGCTCTCCGCTCCGTTGCAAGGACATCTCGGAGCATTGACGCGCACCGACCCTTCCTTCAAGCCACGAGAGCTATTTGTGAGCTATCTGCAATTGCGTCCAAGCCAGCATTTAATGACTGCAGGAACCTTGTTCTGTGGGACACTGAATTTACGGTCTTTCCGCAGCATCTTGAATTTCCTCATACCTATCAAGAGGAAGATGGGACACCTTCATCTTTGCATAATCTGCTTTTTGAGATTGATAAGCACCTGCAGTGGTTCACTCTGGGCATCGCCCAGAGCAAGCCCCGGCGCTCTGACTTTGATACTCAGCACGAGTTTCGACTTTTGAACACTTTCTGGTTGGGGCCAGGGGACACAACTGGTATGCTTCTCCCGGACAAAGTCGAGAAATATATGTGGGGCCTTTGCACAAAGGCTGACTTTTGCTTTGTCCCTGGAACTGCAGTGGATCGGCCACTTATCATTCATCTGCCTGCATGCCAGCTCAAGGCTAGCTGGTGGGAAAGGCCTGCACCCAACTCTCTGAAACATGCAGTACCCCTCTTGATCCCTTTCGCTTATCAGCAAAGGGGCAGCCGGGACATCCGAGAGGTTTCGTACGTTCCCGGTCCGGCAAGCCTCCAAGGTATGGTGCTGCCTGAACGGAGAGCAGGGCGCTACACACGTACTTGGCCCACCACTCCCCTCATGAGATCCATTGACAAGGCCAGTGGCATCAAAAGCCTTCACTGGGTGTCTGACTCGAGGGGGGAGAAACAGATCTGTGCGACTCTCCTTTCTCCAGTCAAGAGACTTGCATTCGGATGAGCAGCATACTCACAGGACAATTCTGCAGTTTATGGCCAGAGTGGCACTCCTTACAAGGTGGCCATCTTCCAGCAAGATCTTGAAAAGCGTTACCACTCCGCTCAGGAGGCAACTTACTGGTCGGTTCAGCTGTGGCAAGCGCGCACGGGGTTGCTCCCAGCTGCTCCGGCCTATTGCCTGGACCTGCGGTATGAGCTCGGGCTGGTTCCGCCGCAAACATATCCTTCACAGCTGCACTTTTCCCCTCAGAAGCGGTCTGTGTCAGACAGACTGTCTGCCCACCATGTCTTCAGGGTGTAGAAACTATGTCACTGCTTGTATTTCGGCTTTGAAACCTGTACTGTGCAAAACCCAGGTAGATATTCTGGTGAATTGGCAGTGCTCACAATGACTCTCTACAATATGAAACTTGTCGGAACTTCAAGCGAGCGAAGAGATTTTGAACTGAACCGAGTGCCAAGAAGGCGGGGTTCCGTCTGAACACAGTCACGCGAGAACCGTAGATCGGCAGCGTACACAGCGGCAGAGCGTGCACTACGAGTAAACCGCAGCTATGGAGGGAGTCGCGCTGCCCACGCCCGAGCAAGAGCACGAGCCGCGGCGGGGCAAGTCGCCACTCGCCCCCGCCGCCGTCGCTATGCCGACCAGAGACGACGCTATGGCCTCGGCGACTGCAGCTGCACCGCCCAAGCAGGCGCCACAAGGCCAGGAAGCGCCAGTCAAGGCCGAAGACCACTACCGTGCGTCGTCTCGCGGATCTCCTTCGACACGAGGTGCACCGCCTCCTTCCGCGGACGGCTGACAATCATCCTGCAGCCTCGCCGCCGCACGCGGGGACGTCGCCGGCTGCCAACAAGCCGACTATCTCGATAGACGGGCTCGAGATCCCGCTGCCGTCCTTTGTCGATCCCGCCGCGCTCTCATCCTCGTCCGATGAAGACGCCGACTCTTCGTCCGATGAAGACGAGTTTGGCGAACCCAAACCGCCACGCCCGATCCAGACTTCCAAGTCAACGGGGCTCCCGAAACCGAGACCGGCGTACTACTACGATGAGTCGTACGATGCCGGAACCGCGGGACCCAAGAAACGACACGGCAGGAGAGGCGGGTTCAAGGGCGTGCCCGTGTTTGAACCGACCATGCAAGACTTTGAAGGTAACGGAGGCTTCTACGGATTTGTCAAGCGGATCGAAAAGTACGGCATGCGGAGCGGAATCGTCAAGGTCATCCCGCCAAAGGAATGGTGAGCGTTCGCGCGAGAGAGCTTTGGGGGCAGCCGGCATGTACAGGAGTTGTCTCCGGGTCATCCGCTACCTTTTGCTGCAGTACCCGCAGTACCGGTGGATACCCGCTGACCGCAGTGCTCTCACAGGACCGACTCTCTGCCCTCGGTCTCTGATCCGCTTCGCTCGATCCGCCTCCGCGACGCCATCGAGCAGCACATGGTCGGTTCCCAAGGCCTGTACCGCGTCATGAACGAAGCAAAGAACCGAACCTGGAACGCCTACCAATGGAAACAACGCGCCGTCCGACCTCAATCGGATGCTCCCGATGTGTTGGCGGACGAGAAGAAGGGGGACCGGAGCGAGAGGACGACGGTCAGTACGATGAAGCGGAGGAGAGCAGCGAGTACTGCGACTGCAGGGTCGGACGCTCCATCCAAATCGCCGGGGAAGAAGCGCGCGAGTGGCGAGGACGCGGACGGCGCCGACGAAGATGCGGATGCGGATGCCGACGTCGAGGATGATGGCGACGCCAAGGCGCTTCCGAAAGGGCGTCGAACTCCTGCGCGCAGGGCGAAAGCCGAGTTGGCTCCCAAGCCGGTCGCCGCTGACGCTGCCGCCGCACCGGGCCAGAAGAAGCGCGCCGGCGGTTCCAGCCTCCGGATCGAACCGACCGACGAAGAATGGGCCGACTTTACCGCCTCCCTGTACGACTTGCCGCACGGGATGAACAAGTCGGACTACACGGTCGAGCGGATGCGCGATTTCGAACGCCGGTATTGGCGCACTTTGACGTTTGGCGAACCGCCCATGTACGGCGCCGACATGGCCGGTTCCCTCTTCAAAGACGAGACGCGCGCTTGGAACGTCGCCCACCTGGGAGACTTGCTGCCGAAACTCGCCCCGACGAATTGCGAAATCCCGGGCGTCGTCAGCCCGTACCTTTACTTCGGAATGTGGCGAGCGACGTTTGCTTGGCACGTCGAGGACGCCGACTTGTACTCGATCAACTATATCCACTTTGGAGCGCCCAAGTTCTGGTATTCGGTGCCGCAGGAACAGGCGGAACGCTTCGAGCGCGTCATGGAAGGTGCGTTACTCTTTCGCTCCTGACTGGACCATTCTTGCCTTCACGCAGGACGGCTCCATCAAGGGATTTCGTCGAGCTGAACAAGCTACGCACAGGCCTCTTCCCGACGGACCGCTCAAAATGCTCTCAATTCTTGCGCCACAAGGCGTTCCTCGCGTCGCCTCGGATCCTCTCGAACCACGGCATCACCCTGAACCGCTGCGCCCAGCTCCCCGGCGAGTTCATCCTGACCTACCCGAAGGGCTACCACTCGGGCTTCAACCTTGGGTTCAACTGCGCCGAGTCGATCAACTTTGCGACCGAGAGGTGGCTGCCGCTCGGTCAGGTCGCCAAGCACTGCCACTGTATCGAAGATTCGTGAGTTCGCTTTCCCTCCGACGATCTTGCCAACTGGACGGTACTCACACGCCCTCTTTTCCTCCCGCCACAGCGTATCTATCGACGTCAATATTTGGCTGCGGCAGGCGGCCAGGGAGGAGGCGCTTGCTCGAGGCGAACCGTGGCCCTACGACGATCTCGAGGAGAAGGCGGTGCTCGCAGCTGAAGAAGAAGCCGAGCGGGAACGGCAGGCTAAACTCGACGCGAAGAAACGAGCCGCCGACGCAGCGTCGCTCCCGACCTCCTCGCAGCCGCGCAAAAAAGCGAAAGCGACTCCCGTGTACCCGGCATACATCACGCCGCTGCAACGTCAGCACCTGATTCTGACGCCGGCAATGCCCGGCGTGCACGCCTCGTCGATCGTCACCATGACGCTGTACGAGGCGATGCAGTCTCCCGACATTCTCGACATCATCAAGCAGCAGCTCGCGCAGCTGTTGCAGCACCCGTCGGGACAGTGGGGCGTCCACTCGCAGATTCGGCTGCAGGCAATCCCGGATCCGCTGCCGAGGCCAGCGTGGCTCGACATGCCCCCTCCCTCTCCCGCGCCGGCAAATCCGTACAGCAATGCCGCGTTCCACTACTACCCTCCCGGATCTGGCGCTGCTGCGTCTTCCTCGGGTTCCGGTCACGGACAGCACAGCTCGGCTGCTGCTGCTGCTGCTGCGAGGTCGGCGACGCCGCAAGTCCCGCCCTCTCCGCCGCAGCCCGAGTGGCCGTGCGCCCTCTGCCCCGATAGGAGCGAGGACGGCTTGGTTCCGATCTGCGAGCTGGTACAAAAGAGCAAGAAGAACCTCAAAGCGCACAGGATTTGTGTCACCTTTACGCGTGAGTACCCCGAGCTTTTCCAGCAAGTTTGGTCCGAGTCTAGTGCAGTGGCGCTGACACTTTCTTCGAATTGCGCTACCCAGCTGCCACCTGGATCGAGCCAAATCCCGTAACGGGCGAGGAGCGAGTGCGAGGATTCTCGAAGATCGAAAAAGCGCGGTGGAAGCTGGTGAGTCTTGCTTGGCGCTCATCTTCTTCGATTTTCGAGAGCAAAGGCTGACTGCATTGCAACGCAGAAATGCCAATTGTGCACCGAGATGCACGGAACAAAAGGTAAGCACACAGTCAAGTCGGGACTGCTATCCTCTCCGCGAAATCACGCTGACCATGCTTCCCGCTCCCGCTCAGTCCAATGCACCAAGGGCAAGTGCGCGAAATCTTTCCACGTCACCTGCGCCCTTCAAGAAGGTTCGGGCATCTTTCTCAACGCGACCATCCCCGACGCCGAGCACGAAGGCGAATCGGTCAGTATCCTCGAACAGGCCAAGTCGAGCGAGGCGGCGGCGACGGCGGCGCAACCGTCCGGGGAGGCTGTGGCCTCTGAGCAGGCGTCGACTCTCGCTCCCGCAACGACAACGGAGGGAGGACCTGCCGAAATGAAAGAGGACGAGCAGGCGGTACCGGCGGCTGCGGCTGCTCCGCCCGCGGCCTCGACAGAAGCGAGCAACAGCTTCGTGCACCTGACGATCCTGTGCCGTACTCACAATCCTGTGCGTCGACTCGGGTTTCCGCAAATATCCGTCGCGCTGCTACTCTTCGACATCTGACAGCCCCATTCACCGCACAGGACTGGCAACGGCAAGAAGCCGAACGGCGCACGAAGGAGCTACTCGCCAAGGTTGACGCGCTCACGCCGGGAGAGCGGATCCGTGTCAAGACTTCCAATGGCAACTATGACGTTTCGTTCGACCGCGTCGAGCGCGAAAAAGAGTTGCTGTTCTTCTCTTTCGATGACGGGTGAGCCGAGGCTTCCCGAACTCGCTAATCAGAGCGGCACTGATCCGATCACCCCGACTCTGTGCAGGAAACGTTCCTCGGTCAAGTGGAAGAACGTCGTTTGGCCCGACCCGCCCGAGGTGCTGCGCAAGAAGCAAGAGAAGGCTTTGCGCGCCGAGCGCGAAAAGATGGCGATCCTTGACCGGCCGGCGTACAAAGCTCCGGTCAAGCGCCTCAACACGCCAATGGACTACTCGGTCCAGCAATCGTACGCTGTTAACGGCGGGTACTACGGCGCACCGCTGCCGACGGGTCCGTATCGACCTGCGCAGCCGTACGCGGGACCGCACAATCCGCAACTTCAGCAGGCGTACGGTTACCAGCCCCATTACCCCCCTCCTCCTCCTCAGCAGCAGCAGCCGCACCAACCCGCCAGCCATGGGGGATACACCCCGAATGCTCCTTACGGCTCTGGCTCCTCGACGGCGGTGCCGGAACCCCGGTTCGCAACCCATTCTCAAGCGCGACCTCAGCCTCCCTCGGCCTACCAACCCGTCCCTGGTCCTTCGATGTCGGCGTATTACCAACAACGGCAGCAAGAGCAGCAGCAAGAACGCCTAGCCAGTGGCGGCGGAGGCGCCGTTCCGCCCTTTTTGGCCGCTCGGACGGCCCAGATGCAGGCGCACCAAGCGCCGAGTTTTTCGGGTTTGCAGCGTCCGCTCGACGCGCCTGTTGCTCCTCGTCAAGAGCAGCAGCGCCCTGCCGGGCAAGCTCCGTCAATGGCGTCCGACTTGCTCGCTGCTGCTGCTGCCGCGGCGGCGGCTCGGAGCGCTTCCCCGGCGACTGAAGCGCAGGCATAGTGTCGCTTTCCTCTCTCTCTCCACTCTTTTCGTCTTCTGCCATACCCCTTCCTCTCCATTCCATTCCATCCCATCCATCAGAGTGTATTCCTTCCCGTCCGTCCTCGATCTCTCCAACCACCAAAAATGTAGCTGTTTGTGCCGCGAAATCTTCTCCTCCTGCTTTGCGAAAATAAGAATACTCTATGTCGTTCTTTGCGCTATCGTCCATTTGGACCAGTGTGAGTGTCGTATACTTTCGGGGTTTCCCCCGAAGCTTCACCGCCTCGCTCGCTCTCTTTTTCATCTCGATCTCGAGTACTCGCTTGCACGCACTCGTGGAACTGCGGTGAACCAAGACAAGATGCTCGGACTCAAGGCAACCATGGTGCGCTCCCTCCTGTCCTCGGTTTCGCCTGCGAGCTGTCCTCCTCCTCTTCTGTCGGCTGATTTTCATCATCCGCTCTCTCCCTCTGCCATGTCGGAACGGGTCCCTGCGGTCGGGTTATCGGCGTACGCACAGAGCATCATTGACAACTCGGGCGCGTTGGTGGCCGAATGCGTCAACGTGCTGAAACAAAAGACTGGGCACGGCATGGCTGGCATCGGTGCGTCTACCCGTTCAAGCAGAAGGAGGCACTGACGAAGTAAAGCAGACTCCGACTGATGCTGTCCATACGTACAGGCGACGAGATTGTCGTCGTCATCAAGCGCGCCCGACCACAACCTCACGCCTCGCAACTCTCTGCCTCGTCTTCCGGCGGCGCAGGCGGCGGTGCCCCCAAAGTCCGCAAAGGCGACGTCCGTCACGCCGTCGTCGTCCGTACCAAGTACCCGACTCGGAGACCGGACGGGCGGTACATCCGCTTTGACGATAACGCCGCCGTGTTGGTCAACAACAAGAAGGAGATGATTGGGAATCGGATCGGTGGAGTCGTCGCGGCCGAGTTGAGGGCACGAGGATGGGGAAAGATTGTTTCGCTGGGTGAGTGCGAGCGCGCTATGGCGGAGGCCGCCTTGTGACCGACCGACCCGCTTGCTGTGGAAAGCTGACTTCTCGCGATTTCTGCTCCGCTCCTGGACCGCCAATGCCCTCCTGTATCGCAAATGATCAACACAGCACCCAAGGTTGTCTGATTGTAGGCGTCGACCAGCATGTAGGAACACCCGGGCACCGAACGGACGACGCCGCACGACAACCTCGACTCCTTTTCTTTTTTGTGTATCACCACTCCTCGTTCCATCCCTTGCAAGACGCAACAACTTCTTCACCATATTTCTGATGATGCCGTGACTTACAGAGTGCGTTTCTATAACTGGGAGGGAGAGTGGTCTGAACGACAACAAGGAACACAAAAACAAAATGACTAAGAACGAGAGAGGAGGGAGGGGACTGCCCTACCGCGCCGCCGCGGCTGAAGGGTGCGCGAGTTGCGAGTAACGCCATGCAATGACGGCCGCGATGGAGGAAGCGGTCGCGAGTCCGGCGAGGAACCCGGTCATGCCGACGAGGAACGGGCACTTGAACGGGTTGCCGTCCGGGTCGCGGTCGACGGGGCAGGACCCGTTCGCTTGGCCGGTGACGAGTCGGGCGGCCAGGTGGGCGAGGTAGCCGAACCGATCCGAGAGGGACCGCGAGCGGAGGCCGACGACGTCCCAGTAACCGAGGGCCGTGTCCGAGTCCCAACCGGCCAGGACGGCTTGTCGCATCTGATCGTCCATTCGCGCGAGTTGATCGACGCTCCACAGATCCGACACGCGAATCATCCACTGCATCCTCCTCTCGATCGTCTTTGGGTCCTTGGCCGGTTCTTTGACGCGGAGTGCGGCGCGGAGTTTTCCCACCTTGTCGATCGCGAGTCCTGCTCCTTCGGGGATGGATTTCTCGATCCGACGCCGCAGTCTCGCTGCCAAGCGGGGACCCTTGCCGTTGGTCGAGACCATGACGCTCAAGGCTCCGCGACGGAGGACCGAGCCAAAGTAGAAGTCGCATTCGGGGGGTACGTCGGCGACGTTGACGGGGATGCGGCGGGTTCGGCATTCGGTGCAGATGCGGGAGGACAGGGTGGCGTCGTCTGTTGCGACGAGGACCATGCCGAGTCCGCTGTCCTCGGGGAGCAAGTCGTCGAGGTCTTGATGTTCCCGATACGGGCGCTTGATCCACTCCAACTCGGTCCCTTCACCTGCGCGTGATCGCTCCCAGCGGTACCTGATTTCTGGATCGACTTGATCATTGTCCGGTGCGACGATGATGACCTTGCGCGGGTTGGCGCAGACGAGGTGGTACAGCCTCGAGGCGGCGACGGTCCCTGCTCCGATCAGCAAGATGGTCTGCTGCGAGACTTGCCAGGCCAGGAGGAGGGACCCAGTCGGTTCGACGGGCGCGTACGCTGACATGGCTTTCTCTATACGTGCGCTCTAGAGGGACGAGGGCGAGAGAGTCGCGCTGAAGGGCTGCGTGAGCTCGGAGCCGAGAGCGCGGGAGAAGAGGGGCGCCACATCCTCTTTCTCTACAGCGCTACGCTCTACGCTCGAGCGAGAACATGGCGCTGTCCAAGGTCCCACTCAAGCTCGGGACTCGACGGCGCCTCGTTTTCCCCCTCCTCCTCCTCGCAACCACACTCGCTCTCGTCGCCGTCACCGTCCTGTGGCACTTCAACTCGTCGTCGACGGACCTCGGTAGCACAGCCGCTTACATTGCTGGACTCGTCAGGATCGGCACCTCGCACCCCGACAACGACGGCGACGGCGACGGCGACAGCGAGGGGGAGCGAGGCATCGGACCCGCCGACTCCTCTTCGCCCAACTGGCAACGAGGCACCGACGGCGACCGCATCCAGCTCGAGAACGGCACCACAGTCACGTACCGGAACCCTTTGTGCGTTTCACATCGTCACCTTGAGGGCGAGGCTACTGACCTTCATTCCGTTTCACCGTCCTCGCAGTGGAGGGACGTTCGACGCCGATCCGTTCTCGTACGAAGCGAGGGCTCAGCAGTTCACGAAACCGCTCTCGGAACAATGGGACTGGGAGACGGATCGCATCCGCGGCGTTAACCTCGGAGGGTGAGAGCCAGGACGCAGCCGTCGTTGAATTGAATAAACAGGGTTTGAACTGACTCCTTCGCTCACACTGAAACCTGACACAGCTGGCTCTCACTCGAACCGTTCATCACCCCGTCTCTCTTTGAACGGTACCTCGACCATGAGCCCGAACCGGCGAGGGACGAATGGTCCCTCTCGCAGCTCGTCAGAGCCGACAAGAGACTCGAACCCGTTGCTGATCGCGCCGCCGAAGACGCGAGTTTAGGCACCGAGAGGTTGGAACGGTTCCTCCGAAGAGAACATTACGAACAATTCATCGTGCGTCAAATTGGATGGTCTCGGTCCCTCCCTCGTCCCTGAATGCGCACAGAAAAGAAACTGACTCGTCGCCTCTTTCCTCCTCTTCCCCTCTCGGTCCTCTCCTATTCAACAACACAATCGAACCGCCGCGCGCAGACTGAGTACGACTTTGCCGAGATCGCCGCTGCCGGGTTGAACTGGATCCGTTTGCCGTTCCCGTTCTGGGCGATCGAGACTTGGCCGGGCGAACCGTTTCTCGAACACGTCGCGTGGGAGTGTGAGTCCAGGACCTGTTTTTGTGTCACTCCCTTCCTGCCGTGCGAATTTAGCGATTGACCGGAAGTTTCGGAACCGGCGAGTCTGCAGATGTACTTAAGGCGATCGAATGGGCGAGAAAGTACGGCTTGCGGATCAACCTCGATCTGCACTCTCTTCCCGGCTCGCAAAAGTACGCTCCACTTCCACACACACACACCTCCCTTATGCATGCGCTGTAAGAGCGAAAACATCGCTCACAAAAGAAATCAATGGGCCCGGCCACAGCGGCTGGAACCACTCTGGCAAACTCGGCCCGATCGGGTTCCTCCAATCCGCGATGGGGCTCGCCAACGCCCAACGCGCGCTCGACTACCTCGCCGCTCTCGCCGAATTCTGTACCCGTGACGGCGTCAGGCAAGTCGTCGGGATGTTGAGCGTCGCGAATGAGGTGCCGGTGCTTCAGGTTGGGCAGGTGGCGGTCAAGAGTTTGTGAGTCACAGCTCGACTCGCTCCGAGCGAGTGCTGAGCCTTGCACTGATGGCGTTTGATGGACCCGACAACAAGCTACGCCGAAGCGTATGAGCGGATCCGGAACGTGACCGGCTACGGTGCGGGCAATGGGCCCGTGCGTCGCTCCTTTTCGCTTCCCTCTTTCGACTCTGCCAATAGGCGCGGTGTCCCCTCGCAAGTCCTCTGTGCTGACTCCGAGCCGACCCCTCCCTCTTTGGCTGATCAGGTCGTCGTCATCCACGATGGCTTCAAAGGCACCCGTCGATGGGCGCACTTTCTCGAGACGCAAATGTCCTTCCGAGTGAACGTCAACGCTAAGGGTAGACCTATCGCCAGTGGTGGTCGGAATAAGCACAAGGTCGAGACCAAGACGAGGTGGATCGCGGGACTGGACCGCGTCGCGCTCGACTCGCATCGGTACACCGCGTTCTTGGCGCCGCAACAGTTCGGAGGGATCGAAGATCACCTCATGAAGGTGCGCCCACGCGTCTCCGCTCGCCTTCTTCTCTTGAGCCGTTGTCGAACAGACCTCGCACTCCAAAAAAGGGTTCTGTATGGTGTACGCTGACTCGGGATCTCGCTTCCTTGGTCGGCTTACTCCTTGCAGCCGTGCCTCAAATGGGCTGCCGACTTCAATCGCACGTTCAGCAGCTTTGGGATTCCAGTCTCGGGCGAGTTCAGCCTCGCCATCAACGACTGCGGACGGTGAGTGATCCCTCTCCGTCTCTGTGTTCCACGGGTGTTTTGACTACGGATGGCCCAACTTCCCGTCAAGACTCGTTCATGAATTACGGCAGGTCACTGACAACCGCCCCGTTTGATCCGCAGCTTTTTGAACAACGTCGGCGAGGGCAACCGGCTCGAGGGAACCTTTCCGAACGAGTTGCATCCTCAGGTCCCGCCGAGTGCACCGGCCGGGACTTGCGAGTTCTGGGAGGTCAGTCCCGAGAGTCTTGAGAGATTCGCCCCTATACGCGTTGATTCGACAGGATCAAGGCAGAGTTGGGCGCAAAGCCTTGGAGCTTCTTTGGACTGACATGTTCTTTTCGCTGCAGCGCTACGACTTGTGGGACGAGGACATGAAGTTTTCGCTGCGAGATTTTGCTCGCGCCCAGATGGACGCCTTCCAGGTCCGTACGCTCCTTTACGCTGCAGTAAATCGAGCCGTCTGCTCATCACCGGCATGCGCTCCCGCAGAACTGGTTCTACTGGACCTGGAAGACCACCCCGTCGAGCCGACACTTTCCTCACCTCGAAGGGAACCCCTTGTGGTCCTACTCGCTCGGCGTTCGAGAGGGCTGGATCCCTCGAGACCCGCGTGATGCAGAAGGGTTCTGCTTCTCGCACCCGCGTGGCGGAGACGATGTTGCCGAGCCGAGGCGGTATCCCCGTCGACCGACGGATCCCTGGAAGGTCGGAAAAGCAGGGAGTGAAGTGCCAGGACCGATCCCTCCCGAGGTGCGCGAACGAGACCGCGCGATCTGGCCCCCCTCCGAACTGAACCCGCCGAACGGTGGAGTCGACGGCACGGACGAAGGACCCAGGACGGCGGACTTGCCAGTGTACGAGCGAGGTCGCGAGAACGCCAGTCCACTGCGAGGTCCGATCGGGAGCAGGAAAGTGCACGGACGGTTGGACTGGGTACAGCCAATCGAGGGATGCGACTATCCGGATGCTTGGGGCGGTGTTCAAGACTTTCACGGGGCGTCGAGGTGTACCGCTGCTGAGCGCGGGGTTGCTTGACCGGGGAGGCTTTTGTTCTTTGTTTTCTCTGTGAACAATGTTGTCGTAAATGCTACTCGCCTTCTCACGCCACCTTGCGACACGTTTTAAGTTTTTCGTTTCCAAAGAGCCGAGTGGCTCTCGGACTCTGATATCTAGACAGCGACTGTCATCCGACCTCATGAACTATGACCCCCTCCCTTTCGATCGAGTCGGCCGAGGAAGCCCGCCTTACGTCGAGCGCGATGTTGGCTTTGCGAGCTGCATCCTCCCGCCAGCTCGCCTTGAGCACAAAGTCGGGCTCGATCGCGCGGGCAAAGGTCTCGAAGTGCTCGAGAACATAGTTCTCCACGTCATAGTCGTAGAGGGCGAAGGAAAGGGGGCAAAGTGAGGGTCGATTCGGAGCGGGAGCGGTTGTTGGAGAATCTGACGAGCGGGAAAGCCTGCGGCGACGAGCGGCGGGCGGTGGGAAGTACTGGTGCCACAGATCTTGTTGCTGTGTAGCGAGAGTAAGAGCCGGTCAGTCACCGCAGGTAAAGACGTTTGTAAAGGCGCGAGACGCACCAACTTTCCGAGCGCCTGTGCCTCTTGGATGCGCGGTCGTCGCAGCGCCTCGTACGTCTCCAGTGCTAATGGCACACCATCGGAACGTCCACCTGTGAGAGCCAAGCAAAGAGCTATCGCCGCTGCGTCTTCGATCGCTTGCGAGCCGCCTTGGAAAGCTGTCGGCTGCGCGCGGTAACGGAATCAGGACGGCTCACGAAGTGCAATTGTGAGCCGAATGCGTACCATCATAGGGTGGACAGAGTCGCCAACGAAGCAGATCTGTGGGTCAGAAAGGTACCGGCAAATCAGAGTGCGCCAAACTTAATCCTGTGGCAGGGAAGGCGCTTGCTTACTCGCCCTCCAGCGCTGATCCATTCCTCCTCCGGCTTCTCGTCGACGATGGTCCAATGTAGCGAGCTCGGAAAGTGCGAGAGGGCAGCCAAGAGGACAGGGTCCCAGCCTTCCAGTTCCTTGAGCATTCCTGCGATCGGCTTTTTGTCGCGCCAGTCGAGCGATGCGAGGCTTCCGTCGTCGCGGTGCGTGTAGGTCTATATCTCAAGAGACATCGCATGAGTCAGAGCAGTTGCCGATTGAGATCAGACAGGAAGGAAGCGCTCACAAAGGCAAGACCGTTGCTGTTGTCGAGTGGATATGTACAAGCGTGCGCATCGGGCCCGAGCCACGTTCGGATGGTCCCGTCGAGCAGATCTGCGCAAAGTGATCTCGTCAGTTCCTCGTGCAGCTGTTTTCGGCAGGAAAAAGGCGCCTGAACCTACGGGAGCAGCGGCTATCGGCCTTGAGCTTTTCCGCCGAGATGGCGGAGCGATGAACTGAATAGCCCGACGGGATTTTTTCGGCAGCCTTGCGAGCATGTGGCGTCAGAAGCCAGCGAGCCGGAGAATGCACTCCATCCGCCACGATCACCACCTGCACGTCCAGAGAGTGAGCGAGTCTGCCTGCCAGCCCGAATCGATCTCTGGAACTCACATCCGCTCGCAAATTCTCTCCCCCTCGCAAAACCACCGCCGGCTCGTCGTTCGAGTCCCAGTACTTGACGGCTTCGCTTGCGAGTCGAATCGTGACTCCGAGCATGCGAGCTTCGGTGCCGAGCGAGCCGAGAAAAGTTGAGCGTCGACCTTGCAGAATCGGCGCGCCGTGTTGATCGATCCTGCAGCATCACATGCGATGGGCGATGTTCAGTACGACGTAGTCTAAAGTCTCCGAGAGACGCTCACTCGCTACCAACGGGTGCAAACTCACATGTCACCAATCTGAACCTGCTCGACCATTTTGCCCCTTTCGTCTTGAAAGATCCACTGTCCCCCTCTGTTCCCTCCCCTCCGGTACAGGTCTCCTCCAATACCCCATCGATAGAAGACTCGACTGGCGTTTGCTCCGAAGAGGATCGAGTCGCCGTGCGGAGAGATGCCGGCGGACCGCTCGCACACGGTGACGGAAAACCCCTGTCGAGCGCAGGCGATAGCTGCCGCCAATCCGGCTACAGGGAAGGCATCATAAGAATTCACGTTGACTTGCGGAGGGTGCCGTCCTTTGCTCACCGAATCCCGTTCCTACGACCACGACACGCAGGTTATCGTCGCGAGCGAGGCCGTCGAATGCAAACGTATCGCCGGGGTCAAGGCTTTCCGCGCAAGGGAACACTTGCGACGGTTGCTCGGGGAACTCGCTCGGTGGCAGGCGGACCTGGTGGGATGCCTACAGTAAGCGCTATCCTTCAAAAGAGACATCGCCGCAATTCTCTGCTTACCAGTTTCCCTCCTGGCGTCCCGGACTTGACTCGGGACCTTTGTCGTGAAAGCTCCTTGTTGACCAATCGTTCATGCGAATCTCGTGGCGAGATCACCAGACTCGCCGCGTCCGAGGAGGATTGCGTGGCTGTTGGTTGAGCGGGAGTGCCGTGACTTCTTGGTGTAAAGCTCTTCTCCTTCTTCTTCCGTCCTCGGCGCAAGAAGGGCGGACAGAGGCTGAGCAGCTGCATCTGTGCTTTATTCACAGTTGCAAAACAAGCGAAAGAAGGGAGAGAGCCGCGGAATCAAGTCAAGTCGCCAAGGCATGTGTGTGGCTGATGAGCGCGGAGCGCGCAAAGCAAGCATGCGGGGCGCCATCTCTCAGCAACGTGAAGCTCTTGTATGCAAGCAAGCTCAAGTCCGAGTCCGAGTCTGGGATGGATCGCCAGGTGTCGCGTGGCGTGTCGGGAGAGCGAGGTGAGGGGGGGGGAGAAACGCGAAGGTGCGAGAATCGGGAAAGCGACCCGCGGCGCGCACGCGCGCCTGAAAGTCCTGCGCAAACTGGAGTCGACCAGAGTTGCCCAAGCGAGGATGAGCCCGAGCCTCACCAAGTCGCTGAGAGGCGTACTTGCATAGCGTAGGAGTCGGTGCAGATTCACAACTAGCCGCAGGTCGTGGCTGACCGGCCGTGCAGAGTTTACCGAGCTTGATGCGTGTACCCCAACTCCACTCCGACGGCCGCGGGCGCTTCGCCTAGCTAGATACATTTTTTGTTTGCAGATACTACTGAAAGCGCGAAGGAGAAGAAGTGAAGAACGACAAGGGGAAGAAGATGGCGCAGGAAATGAGGAAAGGGAAAGGAGCCGTCAAACGAAAACGGCATTTTAGTCTATTCCCGGCGGCGGCAGCGGCGGGCGATGCAAATCTAGAGAGAAGGCCGGAGGTCGAGGGGCGAGCTTCCTACCTTTACGGGCCGTAGAGGTAGTCGACCGGGCGGAACGGTCCACGCGAGCCGAACCACTTGCCCTGCAGATGTCCGGACAAAACATCAGCATGCCGCTCTTGTCTTTGCTCCTTTCTCCCCAATGCCGGAGAAAAGACTCACCTTGACATAGCCGTGCCAGTAAACCCACGGGAAGAAGTCCTATACGCATCGTCGACACAAAAGCAGAGGTTAGTCTCACGTTCGGCGTGGGCGCCGCCGTCTACGAGGCCAAAGCTCCTTTAGACGCAAGCGCACCTTCTTGAGATAGTAGTAGAGCATGTTGGGCTTGTCCTGCGAGCCGAGGATTGGCGCGAACGTCTCCTTCGGGATTCCTCCATACTTGAACTCGGCGAGCCTGTCAAACGATCAGAACAGAGTTAGGTGTGCCCTGCCCATCATCCCGAGACCGATATAACAGCCTCCAGAAGCAGGGCGCATGTGAATGGGATAGACGCACATGAGTTCGTTGTGTCCGGTCAACAGCGGGCACGAAGCATACCCGTCATACTTGGCCGGCAACTCCTTGCCGTCGTACGCCGCGCGAATGTTGTCGACGAGGACCGGAGCTTGGGACGTGATAGCTGCGGCCGTCTTCGAGTTGGGCATCGAAGAGGCGTCGCCGAGGGAGAAGATGTTGGCAAACTTGGTCGATTGCGTAGTGGCGTTGTTGACCGCAACCCATCCCGCCTCGTCGGCTGTACGTCCACGATACAACAGCGCAAGTCAGTACAGTCAAACAGAGTAGTGGCAGTGACGAACAGCCACCAAGTGTGCAAGACGAGACGCACCGATCGGCGATCCCTTGAGGAAATCGGGCGCGCCCTGGGGCGGCACGACGTGCAAAAACTCAAACTCTTGCTCGCTCGTCTTGCCGTCCGGTCCCGTCGCAAACGTCGCCACCTTCTTGGCATTGTCGATCGCGACGAGGTTGTGGTTAAAGAGGCCGGTCACGTTCCGCTCTTGGCGGATCTTTTCGAGCGCGGCGCTGTACTTGGGGACGCCGAACATGGCTGTCGAGGTCGAAAGCATCAGGTCTTGTACGGGTACAATGTGAGGGAGAGAGACAGGAGACGTACTCGGAGTGCCCGTTGCAAAGATGGGCTCGATCTGATTCCGGACACCGTCCTTGCGCCACTGCGACTCGGCCTGCGAAGCTCGTCTCTCTGTCAGCGTCTGCTTGGTCCGGCGAGCTTTTGTAGAACTGTGCGCACCATCCAAAGGACCTGTACGGCGTGTGCCCCAGAAATCACGCAACATGAGGAGTGTGAGCGCCATTCAGGTTTTCTCTCACCGCCGCTGCACCCGATTTCTGCTGACGTACCTTCTGAGGAGCACCGGCGCACTTGATGATGCCGGCCGGCTGAGTAAAGATCTACAGCATCGAAGGGTTTCGTATCAGCCACTCTCTTCGTGATGGCTCGCGGTCACTCGCTCCAAGCTAGAGCAACGAGGCCAATTCCCGGCAGCAAAAACTCACGGCGCGGCCCTCCTTGAAGTTCTGGATGTTCTTCCAGGTCTTTTCGCACGAGTCGACCGAGTAGATGGACGAGACGGGCCCGTTGGGGTTGTCGAGGCCTTCGCGGAGGCCCTTGACGGCGTCAAAGTCGATCTTGAGGCCGGGAGCGACGACGAGGAAGTCGTACCTGTTCAGGGGGTGGGTGATAGGATTGATTTGGCGAGTCAGAATCGTCTGCTGAAATGAATCGCTCGAGAAAGGAGGCGCCCGATCGAAGAGAAGCGACCTACTTGAGGGTCGAGTTGTCGGCGGTCGAGACGGTGTTTTGTTCCGGCTGGAACGAAGTCACGGCGGTCTCGTATCGCTTGACGCCTCCCGGGATGACTTCTTGCATGGGCTTCTGCATCTTGCTCAGAGGCTGGAGGCCGGTACCGCTGTTTTTTTGCGAGTGAGGTTAGCTCTCGTTGTCGCCTCGCCGACGCGGGAGCTCAATATCGCGCAAATGAGGCGTTAGGATACGCACACAAGGGTCCATCCTGGCTGGTCTGCAATGACCCAAGAGTCCAGGTGAGCGAGGGGTACACACGAGAGAGAAAGACACAAGTCGCAATCACGCCACTTTTCGCGGATCTAGTTCGTCGTCCGACTCACAGTGGTGCGTCTTTGCTGGCTCGACGATAGCAATGTCGCCCTCTTTGAGCGGGCGTCCCTCGGCTGCAAACGCGCGCTGCAACTGGGCTGCGACGGTGACGCCGGCCGTGCCGCCTCCGACGACGACAAACTTGTGTGCGGCGGTCGAAGCGTTCCGGGCGAACGAGCGCGCGAGAGAGGCGCCGGTCGGGCGGACAGCGGCGAGCGTGCGAGAGGACAGCATCTCTTGGCAGTATTCACACACGGGTAAGGGTACAATTCGAAGCCGAAGCAGCGAGAACTCGAAGGGTGCTGCCGTGGCGATCCGCGGAGTCTAAATCTGTCTACAACCGGTCATCCTCTCGCGCCTCGGGCGAGGCAGAGTAAATCTGTAGTAAACTTTACCAAGTTAGAGATGGCTTCCGCCTTGTCTAGCGAGCCGCGCACCTGTGCGCGAGTCTATACCCGACTGCCTGCCTCGGCTGAGAGGAGAGGAGCGGCTCTCGGCGGCTCTCGGCCGGCAATCGTCACGACCTCATCGATCATCGCTCTTTCTCTCTCTCGCTTACGCAACGCCGTCATTAGAGGGAGAGCGTCCATGACCGCAGCGACTCTTGCTTTCCGCCAGATCACTCGTACCAGCGCAGCGCGTCAACTCACCATCGCCGCCGCTCGCCAAACCCCCGCCGCCGCACTTGCACGGATTCCCGTCACCGCGTCAACCTTCGCACGCACCGTCTCGACCGCAACGACCCCATCGACTCGCGCCAGGACAATCAGCAGCATTCGCACCATGGCCACTTCCACCGCCACCGCCAAGAAGAACCCGACGCCGCCGCTCGTCCCGTTTCGGACGCACTCGCCGCAACCGAACGCTTCCAAGGACACGCCGCTCACGCACGTCTTTTTCCACCAGCCCACGTCCACCTGGACGTACCTTGTCGTGTGCCCAACGACTCGCAAAGCCGCCGTCATCGATTCCGTCCTCGACTTTGATCCCGTCACCAACACCGTCTCGACCGAGGCCGCCGACGGGTTGCTTGCCTTTGCCGAGCAGGAGCACATCCGCATCGAGCGCATCCTCGAAACGCACGCCCATGCCGATCACTTGACCGGAGCCGCGTACCTCCAACTCCGCCTCGGAGGCAACCCCGCCGCGTTCGACTCTGAAATCGAACCCCTCGCCGCCTCCTCCGCCGCCCGAGTCCCGATCGGGGCCTACAAAGCCGTGCGCGAGACCCAGGCCCACTTTGCGAAGTTGTACGAGGTCCCGATGGAGGAACTCGAGAATGCGTTCGACGAGCTGTACGAGGAAGGGAGCAAACTCCGCATCGGCGATTGCGAGGGAGAGGTGTGGCACCTGCCCGGGCACACCGAGTGCTCGGCCGGGTATGTATTCGGCGACGCAGTCTACACTGGCGATTCGGTCCTCCTCGTAAGTGATTCCGCCTTTCCCAGACGACCGCTTCTTCTCTCGCTCCAGACAAGAAGCTGATCCGTTGCCCTCTCGACTCGCGCAGCCTTCGATCGGTTCCGCCCGCGTCGACTTCCCCGCCGGATCCGCCACCCGCCTCTTCGCCTCTTCCCAACGCCTCCTCTCCCTTCCTTCCCACTTCCGCCTCTTCAGCGGCCACCACTATGCCGCCTCGCCGACGTACGAAGGCGGCAATCGCTGCTCCGCCACAGTCGGCGAGCAAAAGGCACTCAACAAACACTTCAAGGAGGGGACGGCACCGGAAGAGTTTATCAAGATGAGGGAGGAGAGGGACAAAGAGTTGAACGAGCCGAGGTTGTTGCACCAGTCGCTGCAGGTGAGCCCCCGGCTTTCCTGTTTCCCCCCCCCCAAACACGGCTCTACTTTTCCTTTTCTGCCCGAGCTTGAACTGGTGACTCACCCCTCTTTGTCTGCTTGCCTAGGTCAACATCCGCGCCGGTCGCTTGCCAAAGGGCAAAGACGGCCGTCCGTACCTGCGCATCCCGCTTCACGCGCCGGCTATCCTCTAGACGAAGCCGCGGCCACCCTCACTTCTTCTCGCATCGGTTTCCAAATCGCACCCCAGTACGTCAATGTACATAAAAGCAGCATTTCCTCACATCCCATGTAGATACCCTTGAATCGAAGTTTCCTGTTCCCCATCCAATGGACTGTCGTTCGGTCCTTTTTCGGCTCTGTGGCGACGCGCTTCTCCAGCAGACTGGCACGTACAATGCAGCAAGTTCTCCGCGCTCCAGGTGGGCACATACTCTTCTGGGAACTACGCCGAACCTGTGCTGAGGCAAATGGCAGGCGTTCGCGGCGTGGTCGCTGTTCTTTACGGCTGGCACCGTCAAACTCACGCCGACATTGAACCGAGGTCACTCTCTCCTCGTGCCGGCACATCGCTTCGGACATCGGCCTCTCTTACGTATGCGAGTCTTGAGTGGAGGCCAGGCTAGAGTCGCGGCGGAAATGTTGGGGGTGGAGCACGGGCGACCACGAAGAAGAAAGCGGGACGGTCGGATCGCCGGCGCCTGACTTGGAAACGAACGCATATCGCGGCGTATCTGGCGTCACGCAGACTTGCTGCCAGCTGTTGTTCTGTTGGCCTGCTGTATGCTGCAGCTATGCATGCTCGTCAGTACAGCTCCAGTGGCATGCAGACTGTCCGGCGCGGCCAACTGAATTTGCCCGCGTGGACGCTCTGTGACCTCCACTTCCGCATGCCGTCATCGATCACCTCCAAAGAGGAGGGATCGTCTCCAACTGCAGCTGCTTCCCAAAAAGAAGCGCGTCGCCGTCCCACCTCTCTTTCCTCCCTTCTCCTAATCCTTGCATCGTCTTGATCGACCGCACCCGCTTCACTACAAAATGGCTACCGAGAACAAGTTCATGGGATGGTGCGCCCTCGGCGAGGACTCTATCGAGGGAAAGTTCAAGTAAGAGACCTGCAGCCCACGTTCACCCGACACATCCGCCCGACTCTCGATCGCTGACAATCGGGACGTCACATAGGTGGCAGGAATACGAACCGAAGCCTTTCGCGGACGATGATGTCGAGATCAAGGTGAGCGACCAAGGAGCGACAGCGGGAGGGGAACGGTATCAACTTGCATGTGGCTCCGAGTACTGATTGCCTTCTCGCACCGGGGGACGTTCTCTATCACCTACGCACCTACGTCCACAAAAAGATCCAGTACTGCGGTGTGAGTCCTCCTTATCTTCCACTTCGTCAATAACGAATCCTCTTTTCGTCGCTCGTCCTCTTCCCGCGAGAGGTCATACCAAACCAAAAGTTTCTGACCCGTTGACATTATCCGTACAGATTTGCGCGTCGGACTTGCACACCGCTTCCGGAGGTACGTCGAGATTCGCGGATGATGAGGCTGGATCCCCAGTTGCGAGGCTGGGAGACTGCGCGGCTGTAGCCCAGCCGGCGGAAGCGCAGGAGCTGCCGGTGTACATACCCCGCCACCGGATTGCTGACGCTGCTTTGCTTTGCTGGAAATAGGATGGGGCAAGGTCGACTACCCGCAGGTGCGTTCTTGCCTGCCGTGGAAAACTGGAAATCTGTCAATTCGATTTCTGATCTCTAGAGCGGCGATCCGTGACCTTTCCCTCGCCTCATCTATACAGGTCGTCGGGCACGAGATCGTCGGTGAGGCTGTCCGCGTCGGCAAGGACGTAAAGCACGTCAAGGTCGGCGACATTGTCGGCGTCGGTGCTCAGAACGACTCGTGCCTCGAATGCGACTACTGCAAAGCCGACCGCGAGCAATACTGTGAGAAGGGTCAGGTCGGTACCTACAACGGCAAGTACTACCGCCAGGAGGTCGCCAAGGGTGCCAAGTCGTATGGCGGTTACGCCGACTTCCACCGCGCTCCGGGTCACTTCGTCGTCCGTATCCCGGACGGCCTCGATCTCGCGCTCGCTGCCCCAATGCTGTGCGGTGGTGTGACCGTTTTCTCGCCTTTGCGCCAGTACGGTGCGGGACAGACGGCGATGGACGTCGGCATTGTCGGTATTGGTGGACTCGGCCACTTTGGTCTCCTCTTCGCCAAGGCGCTCGGTGCCAACGTGACCGCCATCTCGCACTCCGAGTCGAAGAAGGCCGACGCTGAGAAGATGGGCGCGACTCGCTTCATTGCGACTCACAGCGGCAAGGACGACGACTTTGCTCCGTACAAGCGCTCGCTCGACCTCATCATCTGCACGACCAACGACAAGGACATGCCCCTCCTCGGTTACCTCTCGCTTCTTCGTCCGGGCGGAAACCTCATCCGTCAGTCCCCTGCCCACGGCGCGGAATCATCAGGTGTCGCTCTCCCTCGCGCGGCGGAGAACCAGCTGACACAGAATGTTGTGCATACAGTCGTCGGCGCGCCCGAGAAGCCCTTCCCTCCGGTCCCGGCATTCCCGTTCATCATGGGCAACGTACACCTCGGCGGTTCCGGTCAGTCGTTGGATTTTGTGTCGCCGAAGGATCCCGACTGACTTCGTTTTTTTTTTTTTCTAACAGCCATCGGCTCGCCGAAGATGATCAACGAGATGCTCGAGCTCGCCTCAAAGCAGGACATCAAGCCGTGGGTCACCAAGCGCCCGCTCGAGGACGCCAACCAGGCCGTCGTTGACATGCACAACGTGAGCTCTTCCTCAGGCTTCCTTCATGCAGCGATCGCTGACTCTTTCTTCCTTCCCGCGTGCAGTCGAAGGCCCGCTGTAAGTCCAATCTACGTTCGCTTCCTTCCGGGCTCTTGCCGGTTCACTAATCTTGCTTCTACCTCTGCAGACCGCTACGTCCTCGTCAACCAGAAGAACGGCGGCAAGCTCTGAGTGCGAGAGTTCGTCGTTTTCCATGTCGCAAAGTCAAGTAGATCTGCGCAATGTCCATACTTCTTGTGCCGTACATACACACTTCGACTTCCGGACATGCTCGTCGGACGCGCTTTCCAGAATCGGTCTCGTGCTGGTGCTCCCGGAATACCGACGTCAGCCCGGAAGCGGTACTGTACTTAAGCACTGTTTAGCCTTTTTTTTTCGATCTCGCCGATATCTTGGCGCGTTGAGCGGAACAAGTATATGAAGGCATGTACGAGGGCCAGTCGTATGACAGAAAATTCGATGAGAGAGAGACTGCAGATGAGCTGGCGAGAGTTCGGCAATACTGCGTGATCACAGATCAAATGATCTAGTTAATCAAGATCTAATTAGAACTGTAAGGCGGTGCTTCAACCGCGGCTGCTGCAGCGCCCGATGCGAGCCGCTCGTTCACGATCGAACTGCGGGCGTCTCTCGCTCACCGACATGCTCTTCGCATCGAAGCTGAGCAGTTGATGAGCTTGGCCAATGAGCCGCGGGATAGCAAATCGGCTGTACGTTACCGCACGATCGCTCCGCTCGGACCCTCTGCGTGGTCGCGACGCTATGCCCCCAGATTTCATCGCTACCAGCGAGCCATAGCCGTGACCTCTTGCTACTACAGAATAGCAAGTAGCGGAAGGACGATCCTCAGTATCCTTAATCGCAAGCTCCGCGATCTGCAGCGCGTGCTCCGGTGACAAGCTTGAAGGGCTCCACGAAACTTTCTGCCCATCGGACCCGGAGTCGCCCTGGTTTTCTTGACCTCGATCAGCAGAAGGCTAGGTGCGAAATGGCTAAACAGCCGCTTTCAATTACCTTCCCCAGCAATTCTGCAGACGCCAGAGGCGATCGGACTCCTCGCGCGCACAGCGGAAACAGCATCTTGCCGGTTCTCGTGCGCCTAGCAATCGCGATCCCCTCAGGAGAGCTCGTTCGGAGCGGCTTCTTGCTTCTCTGCTTCACTCTGCGTAGTCCAAGCCGTTCGCCATCATGACGGTCCCCGCTACGCTGAGCCCTGAACAGAAGGACACCGCTCTGAACGACTCTCCCACCATCGCGCCGTCCGAGATCAACGACATTGACGCCAAAGCGTCTGCCTCGGAGAGCGATCTTCGCCACTTGGAGGACCTCAAGGTCTCAGATGATGAGCTCTTCGGCGACCTGACCTACAACCAGCTCTCCCTATACGAGAAGAAATCGTGCGTGCGCAACTACGGACTCAACCGAAAAAGACCTTCTCCGCTGACATCGCTCTTTGCGGCTGCAGGGTTCTGGTGCGCGTGTTCTAGACATAGTGAACCGTCATCATCTCTCGCTAACCCCATTGTCGAATCGCAGATCAACCGTGAATTCGACCGCATGGTGCGTAACGTCGCTCTTGCACTTAAGCACGTGACACTTGTCGAGAATGCTGATCCGCCATCACCGCTTCCCAGAATGCTGTCTCGCGCTTTGGAATGGGACGATACCAGGTGGGTTGACTGCAGGGCGAATACTCACGTGGCCTCGCCGTCGGATGCCTGGAGCTGACCCAGTTTTCTCGTGCAGTGGTGCATCTTCTTCCTCTGCGGCTTCGGCTACTTCCTCGACCTCTGCTGGGCGCAAGTCTTTGGTCTCGTCGCCGGACAGATTCAGCAGGTACGCCTCACTCTCTGGACCACCTGCACGAAGCATGAGGTGGCAGAATTCCTGACGCGCGACAACGCTGACTCCACGCGCGTATCGATTTGCAGGAGCTGGACGTTCCGAACAACAAGATTGGCAACCTCAGTGTATTGTTTAGCGCGGGAATGACGGTTGGAGCGTTGTTCTGGGGTCTCGCCGTCGACATCATCGGCCGACGGTATGTCACGTTTTCCAACTCTGTTCTTGCTTCTGCGTTTCCCCGCTGCTCCGGCACCAGCTGACACTCTTTGTCGCGCCGTGTAGATGGGCATTTAATCTGACGGTGAGCAAGAGCTTGCACTTCTGTTAGCATCAAGTCAGTGCTCACGGACCCGTTTTTGTCGCAGTGCCTGATCTCGTCCGTTTTCGGCTTGATGTGAGTTTGACTGGCCCCCGGGTACACTCGTCTCTCCGGTAAACTGACAAGAGAACTGCAGCTTCGCCGCTCCGAGCAACTTCGACGCGCTTTGCTTCCTCACATTCTGCATCGGACTCGGCGTCGGCGGCAACATCCCGATCGACGCCACCATCACCCTCGAGTTCCTTCCCAACAACCGCCGGTTCTTGCTTTGCGCCCTGTCGACTTTCCAGCCCATCGGTGTCGTGGTCGCCTCGCTCATCGCGTGGGGTCTCGTACCGAACTACGCCTGCGACACGGCGCTCCCGTCGTGCAAAACTGGCGAAACGCCTTGCTGCGGGCGGTCCGACAATATGGGATGGCGATACACGATCATCGTCATCGGCGCCTTGACGCTTGCGATTTTCATCGCTCGATTCGTGATCTTTACGTTCTATGAGTCGTGAGTTGGGTCTCGCTTTTTCCCAGCACCACCGGAATCGGACCATCATGGGACTTCTCGGGCTGAGCGATTACCTCCTAACAGGCCCAAGTTCCTGCTCGCAAAAGGCCGCGACGAAGAGGCCATCGACGTGCTGTACAAGATCGCAGCCTTCAACAAGCAGCCCCCTCCTCAGCTCACGATTGATGACTTCCGCCTTCTCGACAAGGAGTACAGCGAGAGCCGTTCCATCCACTCGGACGACCCCTTGCACGAGGGCGCGAAGGAGCTCAACACGAAGCAGCTCACCAAGTCGCGTCTCCGTCAACTCGTCGGCCAGTTCAAACACCTGAAGGGCCTCTTCAGCAGCAAGCGCGCGATCTGGATCAGTGTGACCTTGTGGATCGCTTACGTGCGTGTCTTTCATCGGCTTGACCGGAGCGGTAGCACGCTTCCTGCGACACTGACGACGTGCCCGAGTAGATGGCGCTCTTCTGGTCCTTCTCGGTGGCGGGCGGCTACATCCCGCTCATCCTGCGTCAGAAGGGTATCGACACGTCGCAGACTCTCAACCAGACGTACATCGGCTACCTCGAGGTCTACACCCCCGGAGTAAGCTACTGCTATCAGCGTAATATTGCTCCCTGAAGTCCGACTGACTCTTGTATTCTCCCTTCGCCCGACTTGCAGATCTCCGCCACCATCTTGGGTGCTTTCGTAAGTCGCTAGTCAGCTTTTTTGGTTGCCCGGGGAACTACGCTAATCCGAGGCGCTTTGCGCAGCTCATGGAAATTCCGAAGCTCGGCCGCCGCTGGGCAATGGTTGCCTCCGCCGCGTTGATGGGAACATCCTTCTTCCTCTACGCTACCGTATCGTCGTTCGCCGGCTACAACGGCATCAGTTTGCTTGAATACTGGGCGCAATCGCGTGAGTAACCGTCGGAGCGATCTTTCCCTCTTTCACCGGGAGACTTTTCCAGGGTTCCAGGGGCTTCAAAGCCTTAGCGAGCAAACACTGACAACGTCCTACACGCAAAAAGTTTATGCAGGGCTATTATACGCGTTCACGGCCCGTCTCTATCTCACTGCGCTTTCGCTGCCGTACCCATTCTGACCGCCGCTTCTTTCCGCCCACAGCCCGAGATCTTCCCCGCTCCGTACCGCGGCTCCGGATCCGGCATCGCATCCACTCTGGGTCGTCTCTCGGGTACTGTCGCGCCTCGAGCGGCCGGCACGTTCTTCAACCCGCGATCCAATGGCGTGAGTTTTTCCTGCTCGGACGCATCTGATTCTCCCGGGAGCATTGGCTGATGGGCACGGGTTTGCATAGGTACTCTACATGGCCGGTGGCGCAGCTTTCGTCTCTATGATTGCCGTCGGCTGCGTGCCCTACGAGACCAAGGATCGCCACACCTTCTGATCGGAGTCTTCATTAGGCCTTTTTTTTGTGTATCAGCGTGCATTATCCGTCACTCAGCATAAACCTCTGGTGGTGCACCGGCCTCGCTGGTGCTGCTAGCTGAATCCAGGTTTGAATGCAAGTGCAGAGAACGCTTGGGACACCTTAGAGACGGGCTGAAAAGCACGCCACGAAGTTGATCTGCCTCGACCAAGTGCAAGTTTGCCACCCGTAACGACTCTCGCCTTTCTCTTCTCGGGTCTAACGCGCTGCAGGCGTTAAGATGGGAAGGGCGAAAGAGGTGAGTCGAGGTCTGCAAGAGTTGAGAGCGAGATCTCGTTTCTGGCGCGAGCGCGCCTCCATAGATGCTGAATGTGTGACGCACGCAATGAACCCAGGCTTTGTAGATAAAGGATTTGAGCCTGGCGTTCAATTGACAGGCAAACGGCACGCAAGAGGAGCGGGAGGTGATCGAGGGAGAATGCTGTTGAACAAATGGCGACGGCCCGAGCAGCGCCCTCTTCACGTCCTTGGCCGCTGAGACCCCCTGATGGAACTGGTTGCTGCGTCTCAAGCGAGGTTCGAGACGAGGTTTCCAGAACCTGCCCAGCGGATATATAGCGGGCTGGCCTACGCTCACGCCTCGACGGGAAGCCTTGCGCAAAGCTTATCCCGCCACTCTCAGGTCAGTCACTGTCATCGTCGTTCGCTGAAGAAATGTTCGCAGGCTTCCTTTGCTTCACATAAAGCTATTTTGCGGCTGAATCCTTCCAACTTGGCGCTTTACGAGCGTTCTCTCCGCTGACGGAAAGTCTGGAGGAACATCCGTTGCGCTCGGCAGGCTTGGTGACGCGCACACGCTCGTGCAATGGCGCCGGACCAGCTGGAACCGCCCAGAGTGAAACATTGTACATGAATTGGGGAGCAAATTCAAGCAGTCCAAGGCGTAGGAGGGAGGATCTAGACGTGATCACGCCGCATTTTCTCTTTCCTCATCCCCCTTGAGGGTCACCTTTCCTCCGTTTTCCCCGGCTCGCTCGCGGAGCTTTATAATTCAGGGCATGCGACGGCCTACACAGAATGTAAGCGGAAGAGGGGTGTGGTGTTGAGATGAAAGGGCATGGTGGAGCATGTGAAAGCGCCTCCCGAGGACGACGGAGACTCGATACAAGAGCGCAGTAAGCTTTCTTGTCGTGCTAAGGACATCAACCGCGCAGCGCCGGCAGGGTATAAGCGTTCTCCCAGCAGATAGTCGGCAGCAAGCAGCAAGTGGCGTTGGCAAATTCGGCAGCGAGCGATGCAGAGATCACCTCGTGGCGGACGGGTCGCGCCTCGGAAACCGTGATGTGCTTACACACTGTCCCGTCTCGAGGAGAAGAGACAAGGAAAGGGTCATTCGGTACAAATCGCTCCGTTTCTCAAGTCATCGCGTCTCTTCACCTCGCAGTCTCCGCCACACTCGTTTACGACCACCGAAAAGCCTACGATCGACCCGTCTCCGTCGAAGGTGATTCCTCGAGCTCCACACCGAAACCGCGCCAGAAGTCGAGGTCGCGAGATGGAAGAGAATTTGGAGAACGACGAAACTCGTCCATCACGGCGGCGAGAGAGGGTCGGATCGGGGCATAGAGATGCGGGGACGTCGAAAGAGTAAGGTAGAGATCGAGAGAAGCGGCGGGAAGGCGGAGAGAGAGGGGGGACAAGTCGCGGAAGGCTGAACCCGTTTAAACTGCGGAAAAGAATTCGAGTCAGTTCCGGAGCGTCTGGGGACAAGCAGGGGCTCAAATCACGGTTAAGCTTGGTGCGACGCCAGTGGCGACGCTTGGCTATGGTCCCAGGACGTTGTAGAGCGTCAGCGACCATCAGAAATCTAGTTCCGGAGCGATTTCCGGCGGCGGGGCGAGGTTTTCGCTCGTGTCGCTCCCGCCGCCTGATACTGGTTGGTCACGCACCGTTGTACTGGATCTTCGAGTCCGACTTGAGGCGGAACCACTGGGGGATCGGGCTGTCGAGATCACTCGAGTCAGCACGAGGGAGAGGAGAGCGAGTTCAACGACGACGAGGGCCGACGTACCGGTTCTGCTTGGCAGCCTTGGCCAGGACGACCTTGGTACGGAACGACTTGTTGGAAGGCATCTCGCTGTTTGGGTGGGTGTACAGGCGAGAAGGTCAGTTTCCCTGATTCTCGCGCGGTTCGGTGTCTCGACGAGTGCTCATTTCGCGTCGACGTCTCCCCCCCAGCATGCATAGTACCCGCATAGAAACGCCAGCCCTCAGCGAGACCGCCCGCGGTCGGATGCCGTGATCGAGACGACCGCGTTGCCCCTCCCCCCTGTTTCGTCCGCCTCAACATCGCGGGTGCCCTCCTCGGCTCTGTGGGCCTCTGCCAATTCCCTGAACCGCGTTTTCGACCGTTTTCGAGGCCTTGGATGCCCTCGAAAGTCGCCCAGCGTGCCTCGAGTGCGGTTTTCGTTTCGAACGAGGTGCGCCGATTTGGGGGTCGAGCTTTGGGAACCCGAGTTGGGGTCGTTACGACCTCGCAGGAATTGCGTGAAGGGCGCAATCGGTCGCTTATTATTGGTACAGACGGTAGGTGAATTGGTGTGGAGCTTACACTCGGTGGTACGGCGAGGAGAGAGTACGACGAGAACACAAGGCGAGGGCGGCGAGCGGCGGGCTTCTCAACTCGGCGCGCACGCATTCGAGATTGGTTCAACGCAAGCCGCCGCTCTCTCTCTAGCACACACACACACACACGCAGGAAGATGGCCAGTATCTCGTTCTGCAAAGAGTGGTCCGTTTCACTTCGCTCGGCTCACACCGCCCTAAGAGACTCACCACCTCCCTCTCCTCCCCACAGCAACAACTTGCTCTACCCGAGGGTGAGTGAGCCCTTCCCTGTATGGGCCCATCGCACCAAGACACTTGACTGACTCGGGGGAATGTACGCGCGCGCTCGGGGGGAACAGGAGGACAAGGTGCACCACGTCTTGATGTACGCGTGCCGCAACTGCCCCTACGAGGAAGAGACCCACAACCCTTGCGTCTACAAACACGACTTGATCGTCGCCGCAAAGTACTACAGTCCCCTTTGGTAACGCCGTTCCGGACGAGCGCTGACCCCCAAGCCCCTCGCAGGGAGACGGCCGGCGTGACGCAGGATCTCGAAACTGATCCGACACTGGTCAGCTTACTACGCCGCCGCGTTGGGATGAGAATACTCTGGTACTGATCAGAGCGACAACCTTACACAGCCTCGGAGCAACATCACTTGCCCGCGATGGTACCTTTGATCCTGCGTTCTCAAAAGCCTGGAAAGGTGGCGACTCACTGACCCAGTCACCGAAACGACCCCCCTTGGCTCCCCAACGTGCGCTCCATAGCGGTCACCAAGAGTGCGTGTCCTCTCACTCGTCGCGAGAGAGAGAGAACAGCGAGGCAGAGTGAACTTTCGCGCTGACGCCCCTTCCGTCCGGAACACAGGAGCGTCTTTTTCGGTGATCAAGGTCGACGAGCTCAAACGTCCATGACCCTGTTCTACAACTGCACAAAGTGCGTTTCTCTCACCCCGAGGCTCGGCGCGCGTCAGCCCTCTCCTTTTTCGAATCGCCGCCCCCCCTCGAACCAGGGGCGGTCAACTCTTACACCTTACTGACCTCTCCGAGACGCTACAGCTGCCACCGTACCTTTTTGGATCCCAAATTGACCCAACGGCGCAAGGAACAAGCGGCACAACAATAGTGAAAGAGGCGCAGGTCTCTTGTCTTTGCGCCAGTTTTCGACCGATCCTCGGCGCTCTCGTCTCGGTCCTGTCCACCTTTCTCTCGACTGGGTGCGGGGAATAAAAGGACGCCACCCGATGACCTGCTTCTGGTATATTACTGTACTGGCGACGACGAGGGCGTGGCCGCCGCCCCTTTCGTTGCTTGGAGCCGCCGAATGCGGAGGGGTTTGGAGGACAAGGATGGGGCCAAGAGCTTCTTCCCCTTTCGTCTTCTTTCGCCCGCGTTCATCCGCCCTCGCGCTCCTTGTTGATTCACACACACACTCTCTCTCTCCTTTTCGAACCTGTTGTCTGTAAAACCAAAGCCGCCGAAGCTGCACCCACCGGTCGTTTTCCTGATCTGGGAGCCTCCCTCGCGCGCGCGGTCCGGTTGCGCGAGCTGAGGAGGTCGGTCAATCAAACAAGCGCGTGCAATTCTTGCCAGGGGGTTACAGATGGCGGGCTCCTGAAGTACGGCTTACTACTGTAACGAGTCGGGGTGGTTCCGAGAGCCACACACCTCTCGATTGGGCATGCCGGCGCGGTCTTGGCCTTTTTGATGTCTCGAGCGCCCCACACGGCGCTGCTGGCGACAGCTAACAGAGTACACACAGTTGTGTCCTTTGCACTACGAATCTGTTCCCTGTTCAAGAGAGGGGAGCTTTTTAATTTTACGGATCGAGACGACGGCGATCCGTCTCAGGTCGCGCGCCAAGTCGAGGTCGAGAGTCGAGAGTCGAAGGAAGGACTCGTCCCGCCGCTCCCTCAGCTGCACTCGGTCACTCTTTCGGGGGTGACAGACACTCGAATCAGGTCAGTCTACTCGTTTCTCCCACGCCGCCCCTCCCGTGCTCGCGTGTGCGGTGCGCGTGCGGTGCGGTGCTTCAGCCAACCCTCGAACCCCGCGCCTTCGTTCTGTGCTGGAGACGGAGGTACCGAGCCTCGTCTCGCACTAGGGGCAGAGCTAGGTGCATACAAAGCTCCCTACACAGCTAGAGTACCTCCTCGAGGTGGTCCGGTGCCCGCTCGAGGCTGGGGGCGACTACACGAGACGGCGGGGTCGGTGCATCGCATCGCTCGGCAACCGACATTCGACTCGGCACCCATGCTTGTCCCGATTCTCTCTCCCCACGCACGCACGAGATACGAGCTCATTACGACAGCAGTCTAGTCTGACCGTCTCTTGCTACTCGTTTACAGACTTGGTCCGGACTTGTGGCACCAAGAACGAGACGAGCTCGAGGACAAAACCCAAACGGACGACTCGTTACGACAAACCCCGTTTGCACGCACGCCAGCCCGCGCGGAGTCTCCATGTCGAGCCGGAACAACCCCGCGCAGCAGCGCTCGTCCGCCGACTTGTACGCCTCGATCCCCCTCTCGGACGGAGCGTACCCGCCGATCCGGTCCATCACACCCCAAACCCCTCAAGTCGTCTCGCCGACGTATGCCCAACACCCGCCCCAAACGCAATCACAGAGACCGCCTTCGTACCTCGGCGATCACGGTCGCACGCCGAGTACCGCGAGTGACTTTTCCGCGAGGGACCCGTTTAGGGCTAGCATGCCAAACTCGAGACCTGGAACCGCGACCGGAGGCGCTGCCTATGACCCACCCGCGAGTACCGATTACCCCCACCACCACGGAGGAGGTGAAGCGAGCGGGAGGTACTCGCCTTCGGAGCGCGGATCGGTCAACGGCGGGATCGGCAGCGGAAGTACCGACTGGGGTTCGAGCGCCAACTTGAACCAGATCATGTACCGCAACGGTCCTCCCGGCGCTCAAGCCGGCAGGAGTGACAGTTACCTCGGCGACAAGGAAGTCCTCGCCGGTGAAGGAGGAGGAGGGGTCGGCACCCTCCGCAAGAAGAACTACGCCGCCGCCACGGGAGACTATGACCCTCTCGGTGGACCGCGTCGGACCGGTCCCGGTGGTGGCGGTCTCGGCGGTTGGTGGTCCCGCAAGTCGACCCTCGCGAAATCGCTCCTCGCCCTCGGCGCGTTGCTCGTCGTGATCGCCGCGATCGCGATCCCCGTCGGGATCGTCAAGAGTCGTGAGAGCTCCGATTCGAGCAACAAGCTCAACGCGGCGGCGCCGGCGGCGACGTCGTCGACGAACAGCGCTAATGACGGAACCGAGGAAGGGATCCCGACCGCTGCGACGCCCGTGGCCAATTGGCAGACGGCGCCGTATGGCGGCAACGGCAGCGTCATCTTCCTCGAGGACGGTTCCAACTTTACCTACCTCAACAGCTTTGGTGAGTCACCAAGGCCTTCCGTGCCGCACATGATGAGCGTTTCGCGCTCGAGAGATCACCACTGACAACCGCGACTTCCGCAGGCGGCTACTGGGTCTCGGTCCCTTTCAACGACACGGCTCGTCCGCAGCGTGATGTTCCGGCCTTGAATGAGGACTGGGACTATGTCAACAACCGCATTGCGGGCGTCAACATCGGAGGGTGAGTTCCGGAGCGCCCTATACAGCCAGTCGAGCACAGCGGAAATCTTGCTGCAGCGCATGAGGTTGTTGGTCCCAGCAAGCAAGCTATCGCTCACTCACACTTTTCGCTTACGCGCGCAGATGGCTGGTGCTCGAACCTTTTATCGTGCCGGGCATGTTTGAGAGGTTCAACTCGCCGACCGACTATGCCAACCCGAACGCGACCACCAATCCGGCGATCGACGAGTGGACTCTTTGCGAGCAGCTCGGCTCGAACTTGACCAACGCCATGACCGAACACTACGAGACGTTCATCACCGAGAAGGATTTCGCCGAGATTGCCGCCGCCGGTCTCAACTGGGTCCGGATCCCGTTCGGCTGGTGGGCGATCGAGACCTGGGACGGCGAACCGTTCTTGCAAGGTGTCGCGTGGACTTATCTGCTCAAGGCGCTCGAGTGGGCGCGCAAATACGGTCTCCGCGTCAACCTCGACTTTCACGCGATCCCCGGTTCGCAGAACGGGTACAACCACTCGGGCAAGCAGGGGAGTATCAACTTCCTCGCGGGCGTCATGGGCGTTGCGAACGCGCAGAGGACGCTCGACTACATCCGCACGATCACCGAGTTCATCTCGCAAGATCAGTACAAGAACGTCGTCCCCATGTTCTCCATCATGAACGAGCCGTACGCCACCTCGATCGGCATGGACCCGCTCCGCTCCTTGTGCGTGCCTCCGAGCCTGAACCCTCCTTCGCGTCTCTGTTTCTTACCCCCCGTAGATACTGATCGCTCTCATTGCCGTACAACAGCTACCTCGAGACGTACAACATGATGCGCGAAATCACTGGCATCGGTGAGGGCAAAGGGCCCTTCATCGCCTTCCACGACGGCTTCTCGTCGCTCGCGGCGCCGGTCGCTGCCGGCGGCTGGAACGGATTCCTCAACGGCTGGGACCGCGTCGCAATCGACTCGCACCGCTACTTGTGCTTCGCGGCCCCGAATAACTGGGGACTCGGTTATCAGGCTTCGCTCGTGAGTTCCTTCCCTTCCTTTCGACGGCGGCTGCCTCGTTAGTTTAGGCTGACTTCTTGACGTGCAATCCTGCAGCCGTGCAGCTACTGGGCGGGACCGCTCAACAGCTCGACGAACGCTTTCGGAGTCACCCTCGGCGCCGAGTGGTCCCTTGCGAGTGCGTTGCTTACCCTCTGCCTTCCGGCGTCGGCCTTCACTTGAAGAGAAGCTGATTTAGGTCTCGCCCACCTTCGCAGTCAACGACTGCGGCAAGTGGCTCAACAATGTCGGTAATGGAAACCGTTACGACGGCACGTACTACATCCCTGGCCAGCCTGCCATCAAGCCAGAGTTTGACGCCGTCGGCAGCTGTGACCCTTGGAACGTGAGTCTCTGAGCATCCGATCCGTCTAGTCATGTCAGCGTGCGCGCGCGAGGCTGACAATTTGGCTACAGGACTGGAAATCGTGGAACCAGACGACCAAGGACGGCTTGCGCATGGTCGCCGAGGCGCACATGGATGCTCTCAAGGTCAGTCGATCTCGAGTACACGCTATGAGTCCATTCTTACTGACCCCCGTTTCCCGTCTCAAACAGCACTTCTTCTTCTGGACTTGGAAGACGGGATACTCGAGCACGATGGGCCAAATCGCCAACCCGATGTGGAACTACCAGCTCGGCCTCGCAGAGGGTTGGGTTCCGTCGAACCCTCGGACCGCGGTCGGTGTCTGTCCGTCGCTCGCCGCCGCACAGGGCATCACCTACGAGAGTACAGCGGCTCCTTCGCTCAGCGCCTGGATGACCGGAGGGTCCGGCGCCGGTCGCATCATCAACCAGACCATGTCTGCCCAGTACTCGCAATGGCCGCCCGCGACGATCGGTGCCGGAACTTCGACTGGTCCGTACTTGACGCCGGTCTCGAACTTGCCGACCTACACGCAGACCGCTAGCGTCTACACGATGCCGCCACCGCCGCAGCCGACGTCGTTCCCGGACGGATACGCATCCAGCAGCGTCAACGTCGGAAACGGCTGGGCTCAGCCTTCCGACTCGGCGAGCTTCTACACCCCGGTCGCCGGCTGCTCGTACCCGAACGCGTGGTCCGGCGCCGGTGTCGCGATCCCGACTACAAGTTTCTGCGCCGGTAACGGAGCTCGCATGAAGCGCAACGTCAAGTCGACTGCGACTGTTGTCTTCCAGCCGACTCCTGCACCTACGCCCGCGGCAGTCTAAAACCCCCCTTGCTGCTGCCCGCCTTGTTACCACTTCTGTACATTCCCCGCGGCGAGAGTCGTGCACACCCTCGAAGTGTTGCCGTCCTCGTCGCACCTGATCCTCTGCATACCGACCCTTTAACGACCCCTTGCATGGTTTCCCCGCCCTCCAACACTGACATTCTCTTCATCCTTCGGCTTGTCAACGATCGTATCCAAACCCATGTTCTCTCTCTCCACATACCGTGTCTCATAGTCCCTCCTTTTGCTCTCCTGGTCTCGCTTACCCACAGACACTCGAGTTCGAACTGCATTGCACCTGGTTGCTTTCTTCTCACCATCTCGTGGCCGTCAGACACCGTGCTTTGAACGGGAACGAGCTGTATTGCGAGAATGATTACAAAGCCTCTGCGGACAGTGTACACGCGAGAGGATGAAATGGGAAGAAGGGTAATGTAATGTACTAAAGTCCGCGAGCCTAGAGAGAGAAACGGCATCCGCCATGCCGCCTGCCACCTTAAAGTTCCTCCTCGTCGCCGGCCATCGCTTCGGAAGGTTTGACTGCGGGACGAAGACTTGTCAGTTTATCTGCTCCACTTGCAGCTGCAGACGTGAATCTGCGCATGGCGACGTACTCATTCCCGGCACCGCCGCGGCACGAGCTTGCTCTTCCTCCTTCTTGATCTTGGCCTGCTCTTCCTTCTCTTCCTGATAGATGTCGGTTGCTTCTTCGCCTTGGAACTCGCGTAGCGAGACTGCCGAAAGAAGCTGGTGAGGATGCGGGCCGCGGAACCGGGGCCGACACGGAGACTCACTGAGGAAGTCGCGAAGAGTGATGCGGAACTTGTTAAAGTCTCCGTACTGCTCCCGGAGAGCCGCGATGAACGCCGTGATCTGCGTCATCTGCAGATGCGGGAACGCCGACTTGAGCAAGTTGGCCGTGTACTCGGCAACGAACGCCGGGTTGGACGGCGCGGCCGGGTCGAGAGGGACCTGGATGTCGCCCTGCTCCACGAGCTTGAAGAGGCGTGCGAGCACGAGTGCCGTCGACTTGAAGCCCGACTTGTGGTCGGCATCGGTCAGAACAAAGAACATGTCCTGCAGAAGCGCGAGGTAGTACGCCTGGAAGAAGCCGTTCGAGGTCGCCGGACCCGCGCCGACAACGTTGTCGATCAATTCGACGCAGATCATGAGGCCGAGGTCGCCGATGTCGCGCATCGTGTGCTTGGTCGCCCAGACGATCGAGTCCATGATGAGCTTGAACTGCTGAGGCGGGAGCTTGAGCAGCGCGTCGAAGCAGTTCAGGTTGATGACTCGCAGCAGCTTGAAGAAGGCGACGCGGTGTCTATCGGATGACAAGCATCAGTACATGGGCGCGTCGAGTTGGACGGAACGAAACTCACTCGGGATATTCGGTCAAGTCTTGGTTGATCATTGCGAGCGTGCACTCGAAGACAGCGTCCAACACAGCGGGGACCTTGTCTGTCATCAGAGGCTGCACAAGAGAGGTCAATATCCGGTACACAGACTTGTGGGAATGGAGAGCGACTTACGCCAAGGCGCGAAACGATCGTGACCGACGTCGAGAGGACCTCTGCATCTCGTGCTGCCGGGATATTCTGCTTGTAGTCGCCGAGGATGGCCTCCAGGAGAGGCGGGACGAGGTCGCGGTTGACCTGCTCGAGATCCTCCGCCTTGCGAATGTAGGTTTCGCCGACGAGCTTGAGGATCTCCTTCTTGATCGTGCGCAAGCCGCGGACTTTGGGCGTCTTGGTCGCGATCAGCCCTTGCTCGGCCGTCGTGGCCGAGATGATGCCCGACACAGCCGTGTAGAGGCCGAGCAAGTCCATGTAGATGCGAGCGAGTTGCGGGAGGAAGAAGGTGCCGATCGAAGAGCACGCGGCGGTGTTGGTCTTGAGGATGTTGGACAGGATCTTGATGTTTTCGGGGTCCGAAAGGATCTCGGTCCCGCTCTGCGCCGCCTGCGCCATCAAGCTGTCCCAAGCCGCGTTCGGCGCTGCCATCAAGTTCGCGATCAGTTGCTCCTGTTGCGGCTTGTTCGGCTGGGCCGAGATCATGTAGCCGACTGCCTCGTAGAAGGTATGGATCTGCAGCGGAGAAAGGTCCGACGTGATGCGCTGCAGGTTGCGCAGGATCTCGTCGATGAACGGCTCCGACTCGCCCGACTGCTGCATGACAAAGTGTCGTCGACACCTGGTGCACAACGATTCGAGTCAGGGAACGCTCCATCGCTCCGAAGGAGAGTACACGCTGAACTCACTTCTGCGCAATCTTGATAAAGGTATCGCAAGCCATGTCCTGGACTCCCTCGTGCGTCTCGTGCGCAAACTCGAACAGCTTGTTCACGACCGTCTTGAGGAATTTCCAGTGCGCCTTGAGGAAGCGCGGGTATTGCCCGACGATGTACATGATGTTGGAAGCACTGCGCGCGCAAATGGGCATGTGAGTGAGCCAGCAGGCGTGAGCGGTGCTCCGTTGTCGCAGCTTACACGACCGCCTTGTTGTCCTTGCCGCGCTTCATCTCGGTCAAACCGAGCAAGTCTGTCCGGACGGGCAGTCCAG
This sequence comes from Rhodotorula sp. CC01, assembly GCA_021654155.1. Classification (NCBI taxonomy): domain Eukaryota; kingdom Fungi; phylum Basidiomycota; class Microbotryomycetes; order Sporidiobolales; family Sporidiobolaceae; genus Rhodotorula; species Rhodotorula sp. CC01. The sequence continues at coordinate 100,830 of JAKEZK010000011.1, forward strand.
GGTCAGTGACGAGCGGCTGTGTCGAAGGGTTCAAGCGGTCGAGACTCACCCTTGATGACCGTGACGAGGAAGCGCTTCTCCGTCTCCTCGTTCATCGCGCCCGAAATGGATCCGATAGCCCAGCAGAGCGTGTTCAAGTTCGCCCACGACCACTCGGATCCATCGACCTGCTTCGACAACTTTTCCGTCACTGCACGAGACGAGACGAAGCATTCATGGGATCAGTGCATGCTGGAAACGACAGGAGACAAGAGGGGGAAACCCGAAAAAACGCACTGATCATCTCGGTGTCGACGACGTCCAAGTGGGTGAGGTAAACGAGGACTTCGCGCATGCTCTTGTAGAGCACGACCGTGTCCGTGTCCTTGAGGAACTCGCGGACGATCTCTCCCTCTTCGTTCTCGACGATGAGAACCTGTGGTGGCGAGCGAAGCAAAGTGAGTACGGCTTTCCAAAGCTTAGCTCATGTGAGCGCCACCTTCTCCTCTCCTGCTCACGCACCTCTTCTGGCTTGGCCATCCGTTCGACCATGACCAACCGCAAGTTGGACAACACCTCCGTGTAGATCCCTCTCCGACCCGGCTGCGCACCGCTCGCGCCCGGTCCACCGAACCCGCCCAGGTTCAGCAACGGGTTCGCTGCAGCGAGTTCCCCGCCGGGGAACTTTTGCATCTCGTCGTACAAGTCGGCGACGAGTTTCGCCCAGTACTCGAGGCAGATCTTGAAGATCTCGCGCTCCTCGACTTGCGAGATCTTGATCAGGTAGAGGTGCGCGTTCAGGAGGACGTCGCGGTGACTCGGCGTTTCGAGGATCGTAACGTGCGCCGAGAGGAAGTTGGTGAGGAAGAGGGCGAGGTTGAGGACGAGCTCCTGGTCCGAATCGGACGAGTTCTCGTACGCGCCGGCGATGTCTGCAACGGGCATCGGCCGCATCAGATCTGGATGTCACTTCGCCCAAAGGAACAATACGCACCAGTCGAGGGCGGGATCATCTTGTTGACCGAGGTCATGACCATGTTGAAGAGGATGATGAACTTCTGGTTGTACTCGGGGCCGATCTGGAGGCCGCCAATCTCGGACAAGCACTTGAGTGTAACGTTGCGGAACTCGGGCACCTCGAGGAACTGGAAGGGGGAAACGGTCCTGTGAGCATGTATCGAGGGGCAGCGAGAATGCGGAGGACAAACTCACGCGGCCGATCAGGTGGTCGATCACGGGCGTCTCAAAGATGTAGCCGAGCGGGATCCAGTTCAAGAAGCGGAGCATCGCCTCGAGCGTCACCTTGATCAGCGACGCCTTGTCTGCCTTCTCGAGCACTTCGACGCAGAGCGAAAAAACTTCGGCAAACTCTTGGCACTGTTCGCAAAAGACGTGTCGAGTCAGCGCGCTGATCACGGAACTCGATCAGGCTAAACGTGTTGCGCGCGAGCACAACGACCTAGTCGTCTGAGCGGTCGAGGGAGCGCCGACTCACGATCTGCGCCTTGAGCTCCTTGGTCTTTGCCGTCGTCATCTGCTCTGCCGAGTACTCAAAGATCTCCTCCGACAGGAGCCGGAGGATGACCATATTGTTCTCGCAAATCGAAACGTTGGCTTGTGAAGACGAGACGATTTCGGGGATAAAGGTCGGCCAGTGGTGAGGCCTGCAGGAGGGTGACCGATCAGCACCGACCTCGGCAAAGGCGCGAGCAAGCCCTCTGGAACGCGAACCCAGAAGGAAGACACGCACCATTCCTGCTTGAGGATTTGAACGAGGATCAGGTTGAGCTTGTTGAGGAAGCTCTTTTCGCGGCGCATGGTCGCGTCGTCCGAACTCGTCTTGACGATGACCTGGACGACAAAGTTCCTGATCCCGCTCCGCTGCTCCTCGGGCAAGACTTTCCACCTCGTCTTGATGAGTCGGTCCATGATCTGCAGCGCGATGTACTTGGTCTGGGTGTTGCTCGACGTTTCGAGGATGGCGGGCACGCGCTGCCAAGCATCGGGGTGTTCCTGGAACTGAGCGAGGATGGTCGACGCTTGTTGTTGCTGCGGATTCGCAAGAAAAACAGCCAGCATTAGTTGACTCTACTCAGCTTCTCGGAAGCAGGACCGGGAGCGAGGCGAGGCGAGGCTCATGGTGTTTGTCTGCTCACCTGGGCGCCAGCGCCGGTCAATAAGACCTGAGCGACTTGGTCGAGCAGCGCGACATCGAGCGGCTGGTTAAAGTCGAGAATAGCCTGCAAGAAGCGCGTTACAGGTACAGGTTAGCGGCGCGGTCGATGAAAGACGTGCTGGAGGTTGAAGGAGGGGGACGGGGTGGCTCGAGAGCGTGCATGGCGCTATGCCGAGGATGCATAGTCGCACCACGAGCCCTGCTTCGTGCATCTCGACCTATTCGTCCCTCTTTGCCTGTGCCCTCGCAGGAGTAGCGCGAGGCGAGGTTCGCCCCCCCCTCGAACCCTCGTCCGACCACGGCCAACCTGCGAAGCCACTCCTGCCCGCCCCTCTTCTCCTGAGCACCGTGCGCTGCTCCTATACGCCTGCAATGACCCATCTCGCCCTCCTCTCTATGCGCGCAATCGTTGCAGGTGTCTGTGTGTCGAGGATGACCGCACCGGGTAAGAGGGAAACGGACGCACCTCCATCGTCAACACACTGCCTGCTGCGTGTAGGCCGCTTGCTCGAGACGCGAGTACGAGGTCGGGGTCTATTTCGGATGCAGACTGCGATCTGATCCTGTGGCTGCGTATGCGACGCCCGGGTTGCGAGGTTTGGGTTGGTGGGGGCGAACGAGTCGCAAACGAGTTTGTGAGCCGTACGCGAGCGTGTGTAGCACCGTACAGCGAGACCTTGAGTCTAGCAAACAGGCGCGACAAGGGCAAGGTAGTCCTTTAGACTAGAGGCAGCCGTCACAAGAGCACAAGAGAGAGAGACCGAGAGGCGTCGCAATGGTTGAACGTTGGCAACCCGCCTTTTATTCCACCAAAGCGAGCAGGATGCACTAGAGACAGACCCTACAATTCTGCGATGCTTGGTATTGTAAGTCCGCAGTGACAAGCGGCGATACCACGAACGGACACCGCTGGTTCACACACAAAATGTAACACTTTTCACTCTTCGTAAAGTCGCTCGGCATAGATTCGCTTCCGGGGTCCCCACGCAAACCCTTACGCAGTCTCTCTCAGAAGGACGAGAGGCGGGTCTCGTCTCCGGGGACGTTTCCCGTGGCTTGCGAGAGTGAGACGACTGAAGGAGAACGAAGAGAGGCGTAGCTTGACCCTCTCGATCATTCGCCCTGACATCGGCACGACTACAAAGCCGCCCTTGAAGATGAACACGGTGAGGAAAACTTGGCCGACGAACGCGTCGGGCCTAAGGGGGGGGCGTTCGAGAACGTCAAACGGTTCCTAACGCCACCGAAGAACGTAAAAGCCTGCGTATCGAATTCATTCCACGTCTACAGGGGAGCTGGCGGCAGTCTTTGCATTACTGCATACTCACTCTGGTGGTTCGAGGTCTCTGGAGGGGGACCTCGAGGCTCGACGCCTTGAGCTGACCTGAGCTGCGTGAAGCTCGGAGGCGAAAAGAGCGCAGACTTGGAGTTCAGATTGGACCCCAAGGTCTCTGTTCCGTCCATATGCGTGAACTCGCGCATAGCCGGGCTTGTATACGGCATGTTGAAAAGTGTCCCCGCGGGAGCTAGTACTAGGGAGGTTCAGCACCTGGAAACCTCTCCAGACGCCGTCAGGGAATTCGGACGCGAGACCCTTACCGCCCGAGCGGATCATGTCGGGCAAGGCGGTTCCCGTACACCTGCCCGAGTGGCTTAGCACGAATGGATCAATGTAGGCCTTCTCGAGGTCGCCGAGGGAGACAAGCGCAATGGCGAGCAAGAGCAAGAGCAAGCCTTGATGAAGGAAACGCAAGACGTTGCCTTCTGGGTCGTCTAGTCATGTGCGCTTTTCGACTGCATAGTCCGGTCATAATGACGTCTCTTTGGAGCAGGGCGAAATGTCGCATTGTCCATTCTCGGCCGGGTTTGATTGTCGGAAGCGCAAGCGAAGACCGCGTATAAGCCCGCGCCAGGATCTGCTCCATCACGCAGCACGGATGCAGCCATCGTGGCGAAAGTGCTCGCGACAGCCCATATGAGCCGGGAGGCAGATGACAGCCCATATGAGCCGGGAGGCAGATGAGACCGAGCCGGGCAAAGACACCCGAGGTCGAAACCTCGCGGGAACGGCGAAAAAGGACTCGATGGAGGCTGCATTGCGCTTCAGAAATGTTAGAACAACAAATGATATGGACGGGGGAAGGAACCGAGGCTAGAGTGGAAACAATGGTGGGAGGAGGCAAGGAATACAAAGGAAAAAGGGCAGTGCTGATCTCTTACTTCCAGCAGAGGACGCTGTAGCCGCACTCGTACACCATCTCGACACCGCTCCAAGGAAAGTTGGCACCGTACTGTGAGTCGAGAATGAGGTATCAGCAGCCGAAGGCTTTCAAGATGCTGCGGATTTCGAGAGCGAGCGAGAGTGGGTGGGACTTGCCAGATGCGAGCCAGTCTTTCCCGGTACTTGGACGCCGTCGATTGTAGCGAGTGCGTGGTAGAGATGACCGCCATTTGACTCGAAACCCTGCAAGTTCGGGTAGGTGAGTCAGGTACGTCAAGGAGCTGCGGAGTGTGCACGCGCACGCCTGCAAGTACGTACACCTTCAACCGGCCTGCGACCTCTCGGGAGTTCGCCGTACCCTGCAGGCACCCATTCCATGTCGTCTGTGATGGGCAAGATATCGTATCGACCCTGAGAATGCGTCCGCGTGGTCAGCGTGGCGATCCCCGAGCAGGTCTGCCATGTATTTCGCGTACTTCGTGATCCCTCTCTACGCCGCCATACGAGATCTTGACCCTTCCGCGAGCAATCTTACACGGGTGCACAGCCTGTGTAAGACCGCGTTCGGTCAGCGCCACCCTCTTTTTGCACCGCCCCACATGGACGCTAAAAAATCGCGAGTCCACGCACCGATCCATCCTTGAAGAGAGCACTCGCGACCCAGACTGGACTTCCATCGAGATCGCGGAGCGGTGCTGGTCCTGCCAGCTCCTGCGGAAACGGCGTTGATGTTGAGCAAGGAACGCGGAGTCCGGCTGGAGGAGCGCTTGTTGAGGGAGCTGGAGAGTACGGCGGCGGTGGCGGCAGCGGAGGCGCCGTCTGACTCGCTGCAGGGGCTTTCGCTGGATCGCCAGTGTAGACGACTTTGCTGCCCATCGTGTGCTGTTCCGAAGGTGAGAGGTCAGGTTGACTTCGATTTTGTCACTCGCTCGCGCAAGCTGCGCGGATGGTTCCAGTCTCGAACCTCCCCTCCGTCAGTTGACTCGCTCGCCACCCTGCTCGCGGCACCACAGGATCCGTCTCGCTCCGTCTCGCTAGCACTTAAAGCTCTGATGCCCCAGCATTGGTCAGGGCTTTGTTCAAAGACACTGTGGTGGAAAGGCGAGTACATACCCCGCCGCCGCCGGAACGCGAAGTACCTCCAGCGGGAGATTTTCTCCGCGAATGTCCTCGGTGACCGCGTGGACATTCGACTGGAGCGAGGCTTAGTGTGTGTTGTTATGCGGAACAGCTTCCGTCGCGTCTTTGCCGGCGGAGGCCTCTTCTTGTTAGCAGACGCGCAACGCCACTCGATGACAAGTCATTAACAGCTGTTTGCCTCCACCGTTCCCCTCTTAAGCTTCACCGCACAGCCCAGAGACGCGGGTGAGTAACAGATGCCGAGTAGACCTTTCGGGCTAACTATGTGCAAGCGTTGGGAAAGCTGGGACAGCGGTGCTGCAAGCTTGGCAAGCAATTCGAATGCCGCTACCGTCAGCACTTTGTTCGCAAACCGCATGTCGCCTGTATTAGTATGTATCGCACGTCGGAGGTGCGCGAGGACGTGGTCCCTTGAAGACAAGGAGCCTTCGGCGACGGTCATAATCAGATTGGCGTGATCAATGATCAGCTTTCGCCCGATGGCGGAGGCTCGCTTCTGTCAGCTGCGACTGTCTTCTATAGTACATACGTGTCTACGTACGTACAGACGATACGCGAGCTGCCAGGGATCGCGAAACGATGATCGCCGGTCTCTACTGTACGTACGCATGGCCTTCTCAGAGCCGTGGGTGCGATGACCACGCTGCGTCGCCGCACTTCGCTGCGTCGCCGATCAAACAGAGCAGGCGTAGTGGTTGGTCTCGGTGGGCTCTTGAGGAGGCATGCCGTCGTTTGTCGGAACTCTTGCCGGATGCACTCATCCAGAGCGCGCTCCTGACCGGAGGATTTGCGCGTTATTGTGCGCAACTTCCGGGAGCACCCTAGAAACAAGAACAAGCTTCAAACTTGCTGCGAGAGAACCTTTACCTAGTCTAAACAAGGTGTATGAGCACGCTCTGGCTCGCAGAGGCTGTCAAACTGTGCTGAATACGCATACGTACATAGCGACATGCCGACGGAACGAGCGCGATCGACTGCAGAAGTGGAGCTGCAGTAATCTCATTTTGGAACCCCACGTCTCGATCGCTCCTATCTTCGCTTGGCGGAATTCTTCCGGCCGCCCCCTTCCACGCGCGTTCGCCGCTGCCGCGTTCGGCGAGCTAAAGAAGCTCCGCGCGATGCATGCGCAAACAGCAACTGCGGACAATTTGGCCGTTCTGACCGCTCAGGCTCCGAAGACCCCGGCTTCTTGCGGGGCGCACTCCGCGCTCCTCGCTCGTATCCCCCACGGGCACGTTGTCACTGGCTGTGTCTGGTCCTCCCTCTGCTTCTATCTGCTGGTTCTGCATCCTAGACTATCACATCTTTGCTCAACGTTGCCATGACCGACGTCGAACGCAACCACACCCTTGAGGACGAGAAGTTCCGGACCGACCATGTCGAGAAGTCTGACGCAGTGCCGATCGAGTCGTCTATCCAACCGCCCGCGCGGATGTTTACGCCGGAGGAGGTGCGTTGCGGCCTAATCTGTATGCTACGTAGCGCCGGGCTCATTTGCTGCTTTGGGTCGCACAGGAGGACAAACTTTACCGCAAGGTCGATTACCGAATCATGCCGATTCTCTCGTGCGTTACTTCTCGAGCTCTCCACATGCTCGCCTTGCAATCAGGAGACTAACCCCTTACGTACCGTGCAGACTGCTTTACCTGTTGAGTTTCCGCGAGCTTCCAAATCGTCGCCCACGCTGCAGGGTTTTGCTGACCTCCTTTCGCTGCCGTCATAGCCTGAGTTTCATGGACCGGTACGCAGCTCCTGCTTTGACTATGACTTCACGGGCCCTAACGAAGATCTCCAACAACAGAGGAAACATCGGAAACGCTCGCATTGAGGGTCTCGAGGCGGAGCTCGGCATGAACTCGCAGCAATTCAACGTAAGTTCTCTTCCCGACTCCCGATCGCTCCTCTCAGCTGACGCATTTCTCGCAGACGACTCTGAGTTGCTTCTTCATCACGTACTGCTTGTGCGAAGTCCCGGCGAACTTGGTAAGGAGACATGATCCTTTCAGGCTGAGGAAGTCCGCTGACGGTTGGGTTTCTTGCGATGATTAGATCATGAAGAAGTTCCGTCGCCCGAGTCACTGGCTTGGATTGGTAACTACAACGTGGGCTGTGGTGATGACCTTGATGGGCGTCGTTCAGAGCTACGGAGGTCTGCTCGCTGCCCGCCTCGCTCTCGGTGTCGCCGAAGCGGGTCTGTTCCCGGTGCGTCATCGAGATTGCCTTCCATAGAGAATGCTATCTCGAGATTGCCTTCCATTCTGACGACTCGCTTCTTCCAGGGTGTCATCTTGTACCTCTCGATCTGGTACCCTCGCCACCGCTCGCAATCCCGCGTCGCCTTCTTCTTCGGTGCCGCCACTCTCGCAGGAGCCTTCAGTGGGTGCGTCACGCGCTCCAGAGTTTGGCGATGACCGTGATGCAGGACCGGAACTCTTCGAGCCGTGGACTGACGTCTGGAGGCGGTAAACAGCCTTCTCGCGTACGGCATCGGGTTCATGTCCGGCGTTGGAGGTTACGCAGGCTGGAGGTGGATCTTTATCGTGAGTATCGCTACGGTCCAAGCTGCTTAAACCGAGGAAGAGCGTCCGACTGACTTCCGGTCCTCATCAGCTCGAGGGTCTCGCCACTTTCGTCGCCGGCGTTGCCTCCTTTTGGGCCATCTCGGACTACCCGCAAGACTGCAAGTGGCTCACGAAGGAGGAAGCTGACTGGCTCATCTACAAGAAGGCGATCGACTCGGGCGTGCACGGCGAGACCGAGGAGGTCTCGTGGACTTACGTTCGGCAGGCGCTCACCTCGTGGCAGACCTACCTCTCGGTCTTGTACTACTTTGGTGGTGAGTATAGCGTACCATAGGTGTGTGACTCGAGCTGATTGTCCGTGCCATGCAGTTGTTGTGCCCCTTTACGCCATCTCCTTGATCTCCCCGACGTGAGTTCGAGGAGCCTGGCTACTTGCGGTGCAGTTGGCTGATCTTTTGTATTATGCACGGCAGATTAATCTCCGCGTTCGGTAAATTTTCAAGGCCGCAAATCCGTAAGTGCACAACGTTCACGCAGGCGGCAGAGCCTGTGTCGTACTCGGCAGGCGAATTGCACATTCTGCGTGGTTTCGCGACGCGACGAACATCCGAAAATGCTGAACTGACGTTTCACTCTCGGCCATCCACAGAGCTCCTTACTGTTCCTATGTACGCCGTTGCCTGTGTCTTCGTCGTCATTACGTCGATCATGGCCGATCGCCAGAAAACTCGCTTCCGTTATATGATGCTCGATCTCATCCTCTGCTTCTTCGGCTTGATCATCAACCGTGAGTGATTTTCTTTTTTCATCCGACTATGCACTCTCAGCGCATGAGCAGACGCAAACGCTGACTCTCCCATCGTGCTCACGACTTCAGTGACCCCGGCTCCGGTTGGTCCCCTCCCCGCTTCGGCGATCAAGCACATCCTCTCGGATCCTTCATTCTGACTAACCTCTTGCTCACAGTACGGCGTCAAGTACTTCGGCCTCTTCCTCATCGCATGCGGCGCGTACGTTGTCCCGGCTTTTTCACCTTCTCGACCCGCGCGAAACTAACGCCGACGTGCCCACACAGCTACGGCGGTCTGCCTACGTCCGTCACGTGGTTGACCAACAACACGAGTGGTCAGACCAAGCGCGCCATCTCTTGTAAGTCGATTCCGAGTCGATTCTTGCTCTCTCCCTCGGTTGGGAACAAGTGGAGCTGATCATGTTCCGTGCTCGCAGCCGCATTCCAGATCGGAATCGGTAACTTGGGCGCTCTTGCCTCGTCGAACGTCTACCGGACGCAGGACAAGCCGCACTACTACCTCGGCCGTAAGTCCTCCTTTCAACCCGCCGTGGCATCTCTTTGGTTCGAACGCTGACAAGTTGACAAATTCGCTTGGATCACGCGTAGACGGCGTCGTCCTCGGCTTCAACGTCATCGGTCTCATTGCCGCTCCGACGTACGCCTACCTGCTCAAGCGTGCCAACGCTCGCAAGCTCCAAGAGCAGGCCAATGGTCGCGAACTGTCGATTGCGGAGACCCTCCATCTGGGCGACAGGTGCGCGTCCCGGCGTTCCGTCTTTGTACACCCCCCCCCCGGCTGGCTGACCGTCGTGCCTCACGTGCAGGGCTCCTCACTTTATGTACACCATCTAGACGCTTTGTCGCACCTAGACTGTCGTTGCCGCCTTTCGAGTCGTGCTCGAAGCGGGAGGTTCTTCAAGTAGTTATCATTCTGTTTGCTCTGTGTCGTCGATGTTGAAACTAGGAATCTGGAACAAGGAAGTATTCAAATCAAACCGTCTTGCCATCTGTTGAGAAGGGGGCACGAATCTAAGCAGTCTTCTTGTCCTCTTGTTGGCGTGCTAGCGCCGAGAGGATCACCTTGCCCGAGTCGTAGATCAAATACAGCGGGATGACGACCCACCTGCGCGTTTACAAAGGGGCAAGTTGAGCGCGATTTCTCCCTGAGTCGGGGCGCGCAAGAGAGGGAAAGCGCGAGCGAGGAATAGTAGGCTTACAGGCCATTGAAGAAGGCGAGGTAGACCCAGGTGTACAGAGGGTGCGAGGTGTTGAGTGATGGCGAGCCCGAGATCCATTCTGGTGCGAACTGCGCAAGTAAACGTGCCGAGTTCATGATCAGCTCAAGTCTCACACGGGAGCGGGGCTTGTGAGAAGGCGGAGAACACGCACAGTCATCCATCCGCCGTAGATCTCACCGACGCTGCGGAAGGGCACCACGTTCAGCTTTACCCGCCAGTCGAGTGAGTGTTTCTGACAGGTTTCACACGTACGAAAGAATGATGCTGCGGATGGACGGGCGAAGAAGCATAGAAAAGTCGGCAGCCGGATCACAAACTTGAGCCGCACTACGGTGGCCCCCCGAGCGGAACTCACATCCACAGCCTCCACGCTTCGCTCTTGCCTCTGCGCAGTCCCTCTGCACACAGTGCCGCGAGCGGTCCTGCGCCAAAGACGGTGATGAGTTCGATCGAGACGACGGTCGAGTCGGACGTGCCCCATCTCGTGTCGGCGAGGGCGTACTCGCGCCACAGCGCGGCCATGGGACCGGTTCCGGCGTTGACTGTTCGTGGTCGTGGGAACGAATAAAAGATGAAGGACCCTTCGAGGAGGCTGGTTGGTACAGGCGGAGAGATTCGTCAGTCGACTCTCTGCTCCTGAAAACTGATTCCCGGCTGGACTCACAAGTGGATCAAGGCATCAAAGACGAGCCATACAAAAGTCCACCGCTTGATCGAGTCGGTGTAGGTTTTGGTAGGCAGGAGAGCGCGTGCGAGAGCGAGAGCGGCGGCGAGGAGGGCGACGGTCGCGAGGAGGGAAAACACGGTGGTCGCGTTCAGGAGTTGGGGCGGCGGCTGATGGTGGTGGGCGGGCGTCATCTTGGCTTCAAGTCAGGCGGTGAACCTGGGTATGGAGGGGCCAGTCGACCTCTGATCGGCCGAGTGAGAGTGTGTTGAATGAGGCGGTGCAGCCATCGCTCGTCTCGCATATAGACGGCCAAGTGCACACCAACTGAGCAGCGCAGACACACCTACCCTGCTCCCACCGAACAAGACCCCGCTCGAGCCCCGACTCTCTGTCCCTTGTTCTCGCCGACTGCTCCTCGTCATCAAATCTCGGCCGAGAGCGTCTCTCTCTGCTACCACGACCCGGACTGGCACGATGCGCACAGCAGTCGTATCAGCTATACTCGCAGCCGCAACCGCCGTCGTCGCCTCGCCGTTCCCGCGTGCCCGCGTCCCTTCCTTCGCCTACTCGAGTCCAAAGGTGCGTGCACTCCAGCGACCTATATAGGCGCACGACCCCGTGTCCTCACCAACACTCACAACCACAGGCCTTCCTCGGACTCGACGACGGCTTCTCGCAAGAGATCGGCCATATCTTTTTCCTCCCCGGCTTTCACGCCTGCGGAACTTTTCAAATCCTCTCGGTCGCCGACCTCGCCTCTTCCGACTTGGACCTCTTGCCCTCTCACAACGGCTCGATCGCCCAAAAGTGGCTCGACGCTCCGACCCACGTGAAAGAGTCCAATTCGTCCGAAGGGACCATCCTCGCGTGGGCAAAAGGGTGGAGATCGTCGTGCGGCAAGGGGGACGCCAACAAGGAGGTCAGGGTCTCGAAAATCCTCGTCGATGGTGTACCGGACGGTGCTCTCCGCTCGGAATGGGCCAAAGCACTCGGTGAGTCGGGGGCGAGAGGAGTTCCTATCCAGTCGAGGTCCGGGTGGCTGATCAATGATGCCCCTCCCTCCTCAGACCAACACCTCCAGCCTTATATCGCTGCGCTCCCTCCCGCGCCACACAACTCGGTCATACTCATCACAAGTCTGAGCGAATCCACTCTCCGGTCGCTTTTTGACCTCGCTTCGCCGACCAACCCTTCCCCTTCCCCTCCCACCAAACCACCAATCGACAACCGGCCTCCCTCCGAAGATGGCCAAATCCCAGGCCGACACCCGCGCGGCCCTCACGGACTGATTTGGCGCACCGTGGCCTACATGATCAACCTCGCGTTTTGGGCGGCGGTGCTCGTCGGGTTGGTATACGGCGGACGGTGGGTGGCGAAAAAGTGGCGCGAGAGGAGGACAAGGAGCGGCGGCGCGGTTGCCCTGCCCGCTGCCGACGACGAGCTGCGGGTCGACCTCGATAGCGACGAAGAGTAGAGGAATTCCCTGCTCTAGTCTCTTGAGCGTGTACGACTAGTCTACCTGCTTGTAAGAACTACGAGGGTCTCGGACTGCAGAAACACCCTCCTCGAATCCGTCGAATCCGTCGAGTGCGCGGCCCAGAGTCTGGACTATCTGCTGCTTTGATAAAGAGAAGCTGGCGCAAGGGCGAGGCTACAGATTGAACGGCGCTTCCCGGCCCGAGATGTCGGCGTCAACGCGCAAAAGTCAATCTCGCGCGAGTTGACACTTTTCACGTGTTTCTCTCTCTCTCTCCTCGCCGCCTTGCTTACTGTAGTGACACGGGCGAGCGAGCAGAGCGCGAATGAGTCCCTCTCATCCGCACCGCACTGGCTCGCTCCCCGCTCTGCCCAACAAGCCCTTCCCGGCGCCGAGGCGCAGTCGAGCCTCGACGAGTTCATCAAAGTCGCCAGGCCAGCTGAATGACACTCTCAAGACGGCTTTGCAGCGCTTGAAAGAGTACAACAACAAGCTCTCCGTCCCCCCTCCTCCTCCTCCGAAAAAGAGCGCCGATCCGCTCTACGCGCTCTGGGGAGGAGTTGTTCCTCAAGTCGGTTCGCTCAACTCGGCGACACTTGTCCGGGCAACAGAAGCCATCCCTATCGAGGCTCTCGAAGGGAATAGCGACATCACGAAAGAAGCCATCGAGGCTGTTGTCACCGAGGTCGAGCGCGTACAGGTGACGAACAAAGGCGCCGACGACGACGCACAGGATTGGAAAGTCGTCGCCGCTTGGTTGCAGGGCCTGGCGGAATTGGCGGCGCGTCAGCAACGGCGGAACGGTGGATTCATCGAGGCTGATCAGAAGTGAGTCGGATCACATAGTCGCATCGCTGGTATCTGCGTCCGGAGGAGCGGGGGGATCTGATCCGGATGTTGTTGTCTCCGCAGCCGCTTCGCCGTCGGTAGCCTCTATCACGTCGCCGACCGCGACGAAATCGACGCAGGAGGCATCTTTGCAGGACCTGCTCCGAATCAGGGAATGGGAACGGCGGCCGACGACGACGACGAATTTGATTTCGGTTCGCTGCTCCTCGACGGTTTTGACGACGATTTCTTGGCGCAGCTCGAAGGAGGAGGAGGAGTCACGCAGGATCAGAAGAAACCTCCTCCGCCGCCGCGCAGTGATGGCGCACCGAGCCCACATCACGACTCAGTCGCCCTGCGCAAGATCAAAGGCGCTTCGCAATCGTCGAGTCTTGCGGCCGCCGCTGCTGCGGGTGGGACTCTTGCCAACGGGATCGGCGGGCCGCCCTCGACTTTGAGAGGAGGAGGGGCGATGATTCCTCCGAGCGAGGATCGCGTCGCCCAGAGCAACGACGACGACGACGACGACGACGACGAGGCGGCGTCCTCGAGAGCTGTCGACAAAGGCAAAGCGCGCGCGGTCTCGCCTCTTGGTCGTCCATTGAGGTCGCCGGCGCCTGGTGTTGACAGTTTCCGTCTTCGTGGTCCCGACAACGACGGGTCGATCGATGAGCAGACGCCCGGCGACGGGCTGGTCGACGAGGTCAACGGAAACCAAGACCAAGCCCGAGCCGAAGCCGGGCGCGAAGGGTCTCGTGTTCCCGTCCAACCATCGAGTCGCCCGGTATCGTCCACGCGACCTCCGACCGTCGCCCGCCCGAAGGCCAAGGCGAAAGAGCCGCTCTCGAAAAAGGCGCAGCAGGGGCTTTTCCAGCGCCCAAACTTGGACCAGCAGGACGGCAACAACGACGACGACGAGGAGGAGGAGGTCGACATGCTCGAAGAGGAGGAGGAGGAACTTCCTGTCGCGGGCCCGAGCGAGCCAGAGGGGAAAGGACGGCGCAAGAAGGCGGTCGTGGCGCCGCGGCCGCGCGAAGAGGCGGAGGAGGAAGTAGATCAGCTCGCTTCCAGTGACCCAGGTGCCGCACCTCCCCCGCCAGCTCAAGCTCGAAAGGCTTGTAAAGCTCCCAAGGTGGACGCGGCGTCCAACTCCGGAAGAAAGGCGGCAAAGCAGCAAAAAGCGGTACTGCCGGGCAAGAGGGGCTCGGCGCGTCGCGACTATACGTCGAGTGAAGAGGAGGAGAAAGGTGCGTTGTCAGTACCTGAGTGGCCTTTGCCGCTTTGAGGAACCTCCCTTACTCACCTGCTCGGTTCTGCCTCCGCCGCGGCTCAGCTGGATCAGCTGCGGTCCGAAAGGGCAAACGCAAAGCCGTTTCGTCTGCCGGATCCGCATCGGAGGAGAAGGACGATGGCCCTCGCACTCGAGCGGCGAAAGCGCAAAGATGGCTCCCCTCCCCGCCGAAGCGGCGCAGCACTCGCAGCGCGAGCGTCTCGACCATCAACAGCGCCGGCACCGCCGCCAGTAGCCGCAAAGCTCCCAAGCCAAAGGACGCAAACGTCAAGCCGAACAGGAGCAAGAGCAAAGCGGCAGGAGACAAGAAACTCGCGGCTGCCGAAGTGGCCCTGCGCGAGAAGGAGGAGAAGGACAAGAAGGGAAAGGTGAAGCCGGAACGCGAGCGCAAGGAAGGGACGCGCAAGTCGAGCAGGCCTTCGATCGGAAAGGAAAACGGCGAGAAGAAGACAGCGGCATTGGATCCGGGGCTTGAAGCCGGCAAGGTCGGATACAAGCAAAACCAAACGGACGGATCGAGGTGCTGGCCCGTCTTGGTGAGTGACACCCGCCCACCGCTCGAGGCCCACAAGATGCTGACAATCTCTCGACAAGCAGGTGTTGAGTGTCGACGACAAGGACGACAAGGACGACAAGGACGACAAGGACGACAAGACGTCGCGCATCGCCTTTGCGTCCCTGCCTGGACCGAATACTGCAGCGTGAGCTCTCTCGGCCGATTCTCCCGGTTCCTCGGCGAATTGTTTCCGCTCATCCCATGTTCCCTTGACCCTCCAGACCCGCCAAGATAGAGATCGTCCCCATGATCCTCAGCGTACCGCCGATCGTGTCCAAGCCGGACGAGGTCCCGATCCTCCCTCCGCCGCGGCAGCTTGCTTTCAAAGCGGCGATGGCGTTCTTAGCCGACACGGACCGGCACGACGAGTGGCGCGAGCAAGCAGAGGAGGAATGGAAGCGCGTGGCGGCCGAGTACGGGATGGAAGGGGATGCGAGAGCCGACGAGAAAATGGAGGGAGGTGATGAGGGGGAGGACGAGCGGAGGTCGTCGGCGAGCGGTTCGGAGGACCGCGAATGATGCTCGGGGGTGACGGTTTGCTTGATTATGGTGTTGCCTTGGTTGCTTGGATGCTTTAGCTGCAATCTAGCGTATAGTCGTTGAACAAGCCCGCGTCGACGTCTCGGCCGGAGCAACTTTTCGTCACCCCGCATGTTACGCTGTTGAGACTGCTTACACAGCACCTGAAGTGGCTTGTTAGAGCTGCTGAGTTCGTCTCCGCCCTCAGGGCCGACTTCGCTTCGCTCGTCTTGGGTTCGTCTGGCGTCGAAATCGTTGCCCCACTCGGTACCGTCAAGCGCGACACAGGCCGCTACCGCTCTCATCGGGACGGAGGATACGCTACGAGACGCGAGACGGAACCTCCTCCAGCAGCCTGAGCGCGTCAGAGGAGCTGCAGGACGGAGCGAGAAGACCTTGTTGAACGTCCGTTCTCCGCCATCGTCCGCGAGAGCTGACGGAAACGAGCTGACACCCCGTGCCCGAGCAGGAGCAGCATGCAAGCCTCTGCGTCCCAATCCGCGCCTTTGAACCCTCCGTCGAGAGCCAGCTCGTCCAGCTCGCGACGCCTCCCAGCGACTTGGGCAGACTCGGCTCTGAAACGCGCCGCTGCTCCGCCCTCGCACGATCCTTGGAGCGCCGCCAATCACCAGAAGAAGAAACACATGGCTGCGACATGGAAGGGCAAGGACCGAGCCGACGCGGGCTCAGCGGATCGAGCGGCAATATCGCGAAAGAGCGCCAATAACGCTGATGCGAGCGAGTCGAGGACACAGGCGAGCGGATCGGGTTTCCGTCCGTTCAGTTCGGCTCCAAAGTCGACAGCGACCGTTGGCGCCCGTGTCGACACTATCGACCGCAAGCCGTCTCGCAATTCGCGGATACCGTCACGAGCCGCTCCATCTGCGGTCGCCAACCGCGCTCACCTTCGGGTCGTACCCGAGATCGGTACGCCTCCGAGAAGACTTCTCCACCCGACGCGAGGTCCTGCTCCGCTGGAGGACCTCTTCGGGGAAAACATCTCGGCCAAACCGCCTTCGCGGTCTTCGTCCTCGTCTCCGACGACGGCAAACGCAAATCCCTCGGAGCAACTCAACCCACCGAATGCGGGCGCTTCAAAACTGTTTGTGCCGTACCAGCGAAAGGTCAAACCGCTCTTCCCAAAGGCCATCTATTCCGTTGGCACGAAAGTGCCGAGCCGACCGATCTCGCCCGCCAAGTTTCAGCCAGTCGAAGCGATCAATCAAGCCGTCCAGAAGGCGGCACTCGACGTCAAAGAGCGATTCGGAAGCGTGGCGGATCGTCGCCTGGAGCTGCAAAAAAAGGCTTCGACACCGCCGCCACCTCCTCCGGTCTTAGTTGCTCATGATCGGAAACGCAGCCTTTCGCCGGAACTGTTCGAAGGGGTGCAGGTCCCTTCGAGCTCAGGAGGACACGACGATGCAGAGGATGCAGACGTCTCCGATGACGCGGGCGCCGAAACCGTCGCGGACCGTAAAGCCGGTCCCGCTTCATCGCGCTCGGGAACCCATTCGCGTTCGGCCGTGCCCGACCGGCTGTCCAGGGCATCGACTACCGTCAAATCGGACCGCTCGGTGAATCATCAACCTCGCAGGCGCTTCTCTTTCCCTTCCAAAGGCACGATCGACGGGTCAGACGGCGAAATCATCGCCACCCGGCGATCCGCTTCGTCCACTTGCTCCTCTTCCCCGAAGAGGCGCACCGGAATCAAGACGACCAAGACGCTGTACCGAACAATTGCAAACACGTCGTATTTGTCGAAAGTCAAGGCACGCAAGCAGTCTTTGGGCGTCGCGAGATCCTTCGCCGCGACAACGAAAGGATCGGAGGAGGATTGGTACGACATCGATTGCTCAGCAGCAGCAGCACATGCGCCGAGGTTTCATGCACCGCCGCGGAAGGTTCAGCCGAGTCTGAGGATCAACAATTCTGTCGCAGAGTGAGCTGTCAGGATGCAGCGTTGTTTTCAAGCCTGGGCTTTCGCTAACCTTATCGTCCTCTTACAGGGGCGATCTTCGAGTCGCCGTTGTCTCGCTCACACTTTCGCACTTCAAGTATGCGGAACTGTCTCCCGTTGCGCCCGGCCGGGTCGTCACCATCCTTGTCGAAATCGCGACCTCCAGTGGCGAAGTCGAGAAACTGGTATGGCGCACCAAGCGCGAGGTGCTGTTCTATCCGACCTCGTATCAGGACGACCCAAAGCAGACTGGCGGTCTTCGACGTCTCGCCACGAACGAGATTCGACCATTCCGTATCCGCCTCGAAGCCACAGTCATGGCCAATCTCGCCTCTTCCGCCTTGACCATCTCGCTCGTCCTCCTGGAATCTCTCCACTCTCAATCGTACCAACTCGACGCGCTCCTCGGCGCCAAGCAAGGTCAGCTTGACCTCGCCGAAGACGGCTACCTCGCTTTCGAGGTGTCGTTCCAAACGCCGTCGCGCGAGCGCGGAGGCGTCGTGCAGTCCTCGGCAGAGGCGGCGAACGAGCTCGCGACTCGCGTGAATCGGATCGCGCTGCATGAGGAGCATCCTGATGGAGTCTGGATACCAGATCCGGTCCCAATTCGCGGACATGCGGTACCGAAGGAGATCGACTTGCCTTTATCGGTCCCGGGCGGGATGGCGTTCGACTTTGCGGTGAGCTCTTTTCCCCCCCTTTTCACACGGTGCATCCTCGATGCTGAAACGTCTTGCCGATCCTGAAGACCCGCCTACCGTACAAGCCGGGAGATCCCGTCCCATTCCTGGCTGACGAAACGCCCGAGTCGATGAGGGGCTTCATCCGCGAGGGCGACATCGTAAGCTCGACCTCTGGTGTCTGCTGCTCTCGGTCGCGAGAGCGAACTCACTCTCTTCCACTGCTCTCATCATATTCAGGTAATCTCGCGGAGCACTCTGCCCGTCAAGGAGAAACTGATTGCGCGAATGCAGCTGCGGTGGTCGTCCGTCAACCCGTGCGTGCTTCTCTTCTTCACGAAGCAGTACGATCGACCATCCGTTCGAATTCTCAACGCTGACTCATCCCCCCTCTTGCAGCTACCCGTACTCGTACTACCTTCGCGAGCTCGCCTGCTGGCGGTACTACGCCCCGGTCGTGCACCACTTTTCGGCCCGCCTCGAACTCGCGCTTCACCTCGCCGAACGCCTCTTGAAGGACCACCTCATCACGGAACCGCAACTCCGCGCAATTTTGTATGCGTACGATGAAGAGGTGCGCCGGATCGAGGCGGGCGAGAGGGACGACTATGCAGCTTGGGTCGGTGGCGGTGGCGGTGGCGGACCTTCTCAAGAAGCTTGAGGGGATGGCATTGGAATTCCATGCCTCTGTTTAGCATGGAATGCACTTGTGTTCTACGCCATATCACAGTTTTCGCTATTGATTGTGGAAAGGGAGGCATCGTCCTGTGCATTCGTCGTGAGATTTGGGAGGAGGACAACCTCAACAGAGATTTTCCGGTCGCTTGATGAATGTTCCTCTTTTTCATTGACAGTTGAGACGTTGTGGTCGCGCTGGGTAGGGCGATGGCCGAGCGGGGTAGGAGATCTCTGAGTGATACAGGCACATTTTCATGGGCACCCAGCCTCCAAATGGTATCCATTTTCGACTTTATCCGGGCAATCACCTCTACGATTGAATCCGTCGGAGGTTCCTTGCTCTGTGCTCTTCCCTCAAAGGCAGCAAAAATGACGTCTCGAGGGGGTGAGAGAGCGTCGCCGACGAGACTGCCCGCAAAGAGTGTTAAGACAGTTGTGATGACTCGCCAAGACGGGACGAGGAATCTTCATTCCGTTGCTTGCAGCGAGCCCTCACTCGTTCGTGGCTCTTTCCCCTTTTGCGAGGTGCCATCATTGAGTGACTGTGGCATGCATGCCTGCGCTTAGGCGGTCCGGGAACTGGGGTTGGATCAAAGAGAGAAAGGCGCGTTTTTTGGTCATACCGAGACTGGTCAAGGAAGGAATGGTTCTGACCTTCCTCTGAATCACCCATGGATGGTGCGCAGCGAGGTAGAGAAGCCGCCTGATTAGGTCGGTCACGAGGTCCGCAACCAGCCCTCGCGAGCTCGTGCGTCCGTTCATTGGCACGGGAAGAGGGAAGAGGCGAGCGCCACTTGATACTTGAAGCACACATTGCCCAGCTTGCGCGCGCGCACAGAGAACAGGAGTCTCTTCTATCAAATAGTGTATGGGAGGTATTGCACCGGGCAGGCAGAGAAGAGAGGCAGGAAGAGGGAAAAGGAGAAAGTTAGACACAGCAGCAAAACGAAGTGAGAAGGAAGAGAGGGTGGAACAGAGTTATAGCAGCAGCAGCAGCAGCCGTGAAGGGATGTGAGACCACCTCACCCCGAGAGACTGATAACGTCGGTAGAAGGGGGGGCCTTGGAAAAGGGGGACAGACAGTCTGTCGAGAAGAAGGGGGCGGGGGTAAACGTGAAAAGCAAGGAACAAATACAACGTATGTAGGAAAGAAGGGTGTCGGGTTCGAAAGGTGGTGCTCTATCGACACCATACAGGGGCGCAAAGGGGGGTTTGTTTAGCAGCAACCGCCCTGCTTGTTCTCGTTGACGGCTTGGCCGGCACCGAGTTGGACTTTTGCGCCTTCGGTCGTCTTTGTACTTGCGGCGGTGCTGTTGACGTGTTTCGTTGATGTCAGTCAGAGGGGGAACTCTCTCTTCGGGGGAGGGAGGGATGGGGACGGACCGGTCCTTGATCTGCTTGGCCATGGTGAGGAACGCCTGTTCGACGTTGGTGGCGTTCTTGGCCGAAGTCTCGAGCAAGCTGACTCCGATCTGGTCGGCAAACTCTTTCGCGACGGCATAGTCGACGACTTTTTTCGTCGTCAGGTCCGACTTGTTGCCGACGAGGAGTTTGTTGACCCCTTCGCAGGCGTAGCGGTCAATCTCTTGGAGCCACTGCTTGACGTTGGAGAAGGTGTCTTGGTCTGTGACGTCGTAGACGACAATGATGCCGTGTGCGCCGCGGTAGTAGGACGAGGTGATGGTACGGAAGCGTTCCTGGCCTGCCGTGTCCCAGATCTGGAGTTTGACCGTCTTTCCCTCGAGTTCGATGGTGCGGATCTTGAAGTCTACGCCGATAGTCGAGATGTACGACTCGGTGTAGGTGTCGTCTGCGAACCGGAGGAGGAGGCACGACTTGCCGACGCCCGAGTCGCCGATCAGGAGGAGCTCTGCGGCGGGTGAGGGTGAGCAGGGGGGGTCAGTCCGGAGTGGCGGGGCGGGCATAGACTGGCAGAAGGGGAAGGACTTGCTAAAGAGGAGATCGTATTCAGTCTGCATGGTCCTTGGTTGATATCCGCGTAGTGTTTGTCTGCGGCAGAGGGAGAGAGTGTGCGTCAGCCAACCCCACCCATTCGTGCCGCTCTCTCGCGAGGTGCGCGCCGACCAGAAGCGAGACCTCGACTGACCACAAGAGTGCCTCGCTGCAAGTCTACACAGGGCAGAGTGCGTGCGTGCGTCTGCAGTTGGCGCCCCTTTTCCAGCGACGCGGGGTCCGCCCCTTCAACGTGTCATTACAAACTCGATTACAACCAGCATTTCTATTCTCCTTATCTTCCTCCCCCCCCCCACTAGCCCTCACATCAGGCTATGGCATGGCAGCAGCAGCAGAGCAAGAGACAACATTAGCAGCACGGCACAGACTCGCCCAAGCCAACGCAGCCACCTCGACGCTCTCGCAGCAACTCGCAGACGCTCGAATCCGCCTCGCAACCCGACACCACCTCGACCGCCTCGTTGATCACCGCGTCTCGGAGGGACTGCAGCAAGATGACGCCAATTATGCTCGCAAGCTACTCGACCGGGCGAACCAACTCCGCCAAGAGGTCGACGCCCGCACCCGCACCAGAGTCGTCGCGACCGCCGTCGTCAATGCGTACGTTCGCCTTCAAAAGGAGCCGATTCCGCTCTTCCGTCAAGAGCGTATATAATAGCGACTCTGCACTTGAACAGGATCGACCAACAAGTCTTGACCATCAATTACCTAGCCGCTGCCGCCACCACCACAGCGCCTCGCCAAAGGTAAGACCCGCCCGGCGAACTACCGACCTCGGCTATTGCTCACGGTCCTGCCCCCCCCCCCTACGCGCACAGCGATAACCAAGAGATCACCTCCAACCTCCTCAAGCGCAAAGACGACCTCTCGTTCCGGTTGCTCAGCGTCCGAAAAGACCTACGCTCGACGACTCTCGAGCGGACCAAACTGCGCCGCCATCTGCACGGTAAGCGAGAGCTCTCGGAAAGAGGAGCCTTTCTTTCCTTTTACAAGGGGGGTCCTGATGCTTCTCGCTCGGGTGGGGGACTAATCAGACTACCCCTTGTGCTGCAGCTCTGAACCGCGACAACGCAATCAGCGTCGCCTTTCTCGAAAAGCGCACGGAACCGCCTCTGCTCGCGTCGGCTGCGGCAAAAGAGCTCGTCGCTCCATTGAGCCCCCCACTTCAAGCTTACCATGCATCGTGAGTACTCGAGGTCTCCGTCCTCCTTTTCTTTTCAAATCGAGTCGGTTTTTTCAAGAGGAAGAAGAAACTCCGTGCCACCACATTGATGTTGCGATTGCGAGCTCTTTTCCTTGGCTGACGCTTCCTCTCTCTCCCCCTGCTACCTTCTCCGGTATGAAACGACACTCCATGTGCATAGGCTGAACGATGCCCTCATCGTCACTTCGGCGAAACTAGTCCGCCTGAACCACATCTTTCAAAAACTCGTCGCCGAACTCGCGCTCCCGTTACACACCTGCCCTCTACCTTCCTCGTCAACGATGTCTGCTATGCCTCGTCTTGATCGGGATGCTCCTCCTTCTCCTCCTCCTCCTCCGCCGCCGTCAGCGAAAGCTCTTTCCTCCGCGGTGGAAGAAACGCCAACACGAACGTCGCACCCGACTCGAACCCGGATCCCAGAAGTCGCCACGGAGGCGAATCTTCGAGACGTCGAGATGAGGCAAGAGCAACCTGGCGACAACGACCATCAGCAGCGAGGACGAAGACGAGAGGAAGAGGAGGAGGAGGAATTGCAAGGGGCCGAGGGGATGTGGCTGACACCGTCAAAACTACTCGAACTCGTGCTGCTTGCCGGCCGTCACGTCGACGAAGAGTTTGATCGCCCTACCGATGATGACGATTACAATCCTTCTGACGACGAGGAGGAGGCGACTAGGACAACAACGCAGGTCGAGGGACAAGACGACAACGATGATTTCGAGCTTCTTGCCGGTGAACGGCTTGACGAGGCCGGGGAGGAGGTCAAGGCAGAGATGAAAGAGTGGGAGCGGATCAGAACGGAGCGGGATCCGTGGCTTGTGGCGAGGCGCAAGGAGCGGGAGAGGGAGAAACGCGGTCTAGCATCGTCGTAGCTCAAGAGGCTCGGGCGGGTTTGCCATGCGACTCCTACACGAGGCAGGTGGATAAATTCCCTTTCCCGCCTTTTCTGAGGAAGGAAGATGGAACCGTTCGTGTGAGGCCGCCTCCAAGTCTCGGGCGCGATGGAGAGAGAATCACCGCCAGTCGACGTGCAGGACTTGTGTGTGAAGAAAGCCTGACTAGAAATACACAAATGGTTTATGAAAAGCCCTCAGACGAGAAGCAAGAGCAGAAAAAGCGAAGAAGAGAACGAACGGGAGAATAAAAGAGGAGAGGGATGGGGGGGGGGAGTGGACAGAGGAAGAGGCAGAGCGGCGCAGGAAGAACAAGTGACAAAAAGGCGAAGGGGGGTAAGAAAAGCACTACTACTAAAGATAGGTCAGGTCAGATTTGGTCGAGGGAATCGACTCGGTGGGAAAGGGGGGGGGGGGGGGGGGGGCGCCAGGACGGATTAGTCTCGAGGCAAACAGGGGTAAAGAAGTGAGGGCGAGGATCGAGTGGCGCACGCCCTCAGTGGAAGAACGGCCCCTGGGACGAATGATGGGAGAGGCTAGACCTCCCTACGCCTCGAGGGTTGCGGGCGCGGCAAAATCGTCGTCGCCGTCGTCGCCAAAGACGTTCTCGCCCGAGTAGACAACATACAAGAAGCCGTCTTCGTCCCTGTCGGTCAGGACAAAAAGGTTGACGGTCAGTTCACGTCAAAAGGTATGAGGGGACGGTAGGAGAGCCGTCCCGAGAGGCAGGCGTACTTGTGCTCTTCGTAGATGGTGCTCATGAGGGCTCCGGTCGGCGGCAATACCTCGTCGACAAAGATAAAGATGGCCTTTTCCGGTGCGAGTTTGATCCGTTTCCTGATCACGTAGACAAACTGTTTCGTGGCGAAAGGATCAGTTTACGGGACGCCCATGCGGGGAGGAGAGGGAGGACGGGGGGAGCGCACCTGACCGACGGTGAGATCGGCGGGGACGAGGTACTTTTTCTTGTCGATGGTGGGAATGTCACTCTTGTCTGCCTTTTCGCAGATGACCTGTGTATGCGTCGTCCCAGTCAGTGACCGTGTGTGGCTGGGAGGGAGGAGGGAGGGGACTGACGGGGATGCGGTCGCTGTACTTTGCGCGGATGCGCTCTGCCTCGGCTTTGCGCTTCTCTGTATGACCTCTCAGTGTCAGTATATAGATGCTCGCGCACCACGGTCGCCGAGAGTGGGTGGCACCACACAACAAGGCGGGTCCGCGCAACTCAAGTGGGGGCGGGTTCGTGGTCACTCGCATAGGGTTCGAAGGGAGAGGAGTGCGAAAGACTGACCGAATACGTGCTCGTCTTTGAACTTTGGGCGGACCATGGCTTTGAGCTCAAAGTGTAGCGAGAGCAGCGAAAGGAGGAGCGAGCCGTCGTCCATGATGACTCCACTCCAACTTGCCCCGATGAGAACCAACACGGGGTCTGGTAGCGGGTGCAGTCTGTACTTGCAAGTCTGTATGCCCCCACGTGATACTACTGCCTTCCTCTCTTAGCCTCTTGCGCTGCCGTCCTCCCCCTCCTCCCTCATCTTCATCGCTGACGCGTCTCGTACCGGTCTCGTACGTCTGGACCTCTCATGGCGGTGTGCCTCGATAAATGTAATACGAGACAATCTTCCTTATCTCTAACAGCTATCCAAAGAGAGTTGTACAACATCCTAT
Organism: Rhodotorula sp. CC01; assembly: GCA_021654155.1. Taxonomy (NCBI): domain Eukaryota; kingdom Fungi; phylum Basidiomycota; class Microbotryomycetes; order Sporidiobolales; family Sporidiobolaceae; genus Rhodotorula; species Rhodotorula sp. CC01. The sequence goes on from JAKEZK010000011.1 coordinate 125,291, forward strand.
TACCAAGTGGTTGCCCCGAATCCTTCCGGCGGTACCGTCTTGAAAGCAACTCCCGCCCAGTCTAGTGTCTTGGTAAACACCTCGTTCCCCCACCAGTTGACGGCTGCGTGGCAACCATCCCGATCAGCAAAACATGGTTCGACAAGGAAACGCGCTGTCGGCACTCACAAATGGTGCCACCTCGAGGCAGCTGCACCGTCAAGAAGATGAGGATGCCGCAGACGATCGTGCCGGCGTCCATCGCGGCCGACAAGACAAAGTTGTACTTGGACCACCAGTCAAAGTTGATCCTCCGGACAAGGTATTCTGCGAGCATAAAAGTTTGTGGACGTCAAGTCTTGTCGATTTTTTGTGTGAACGAACGAACCGGGACGAAGGAAACCTCACGAAAGATAAAGCCGACGATCAGCGCCGACGAAAAGTTGATGCCCGACGCGGGCGGGACAAACTCGAGTCCGGTCAGGGCGATGGGCAAGTGGAAGTACCGCAGCCAGCACTGCGGCCACCTTCGCAGGATGAGCCAAGTCACGGCCGGGACCACTGCGCCGCCAATCATCCAGTACAGTAGCGGGTGGTAGTACGAGCCGTAGCTGAATAGCCGCGTAGGACCGATCAAGCCCCTGCGGTGGCAGCACGAGCAAAAAGTGGTCAGTAAAAGTAGACCCTTTGCTTCTTGACTGGGCGAGGGGGAATCTGTACCAGATGATCGAGGCGGAGAACATTGTGCGCGCGTTCGGACAGATGAGTTGCGCCGATTGGTCGGCGTCACACAACGTCGGAACGGTCGAGACGAGCCACCGCTTGACGCCGACTTGCGCGCACGAAGTGACAATGACGGCGATGACTTGCACTGCCCGTGCACCGAACAGGAGAAAAAGCAAACTGTCAGCAAGCCCGCTCACCCAGCAGCAAGCTAACCAAAGTGGAAGGCGGCGCCACCTTTGAATGTTTCCCGCGGCGGAATCTTCATATAGTGGCCGAGTTTGAGGTCCTGCACGAAGACTTCAGTCAGTGTCAAAGGAACCTCCTCATGGCTCAAACTGAGGAGGAAAAAGACCACCTACCTGAGCAAAGAACAGCCCGACGTTGAGGACATTCGCCGTGTAGATCTTGAAGAGCTGCACATATAGAACGTCGCGAATTCGGTCAGTCGCAAGTCAGGGACTTTTTATTTTTGCCGGCCGGGAAACGAAGGGAAACGACCCACAATGTTGGCCAGCGGCTTGTCCGTCATCATGTAGCCGCCGACGAGTTCGGCAATCACATTGATCGAGAGCTACGCGCACGACGTCGTCAACTCGTCAGAAAGGAAGATGCCATGGGACCTTGGAAAAAGAGAGAGAAGGGAACCGGTACCGTACATTATAAGATGTCAGGGCGTAAACGTATCCAGCTGGGACCATGTAGATGAGGCCCATCGCGAGCGATACCACGAGCGCCCAAGCGGGCATGCCGGTTGGCCAGCACTGCGCAGAGGAGTCAGCACTTTGTGCCCATCCGCAGACTCGCACCCCCAAATTAGCGAGGGTAAACTCACGCTGACGGTCACCGCAGAGAGGGCGAATGCGATGAGTAGGAAAGCTAGGTACGCCCAATCCGGTACGTCGGGGTAGTTCCGCATGAGCTTCATATGGATATCGACGTCGCCCTTGACGTGTTGCCGCAAAAGACGATTCCAGATATCGGGACCGTAGAAAAGGACCGTATGGACGAGGATCCCGACGGCGAGCATGAACGACGTTCCGTACGAAACGAGGTAGGTGATGGGCATGTATACAGGCGAGTAGTCGTTGTACGCCGTCACGTTGAGCTGGAGGCCCGTTGCGTCGAGGACACGGGCAGTGTCGTACAGTTCTCCGAAGCGATCAAAGACGGACGAGGTCGACATGGGGAGATAGGCGGCGTTGAACGACTGCGGGTTCCCTTCCATTGCTGCGGTCAGTTTCCATCTCTCACGCCACCGAGCAAGACCCGCGGGGCATCGTTGATCTTACTCACGTTGGTGTAGTACATGATGGGCGCAATGATCCAGAACGCCACGAAGAAGCCGCCAAAGATGTTGAGCTGCGCCCACCAAGGTACGACCAGTGGCGAAGCCACGTAGGCAATCTGGCTCCAGTCGAACGAGAACAAGCCCATCCCGAGTCCGGACGAGACGCCAAAGAGTTGATTGACGACGACATTGTCTGTGGCGGTGCGAATGTGTCTTAGCGCTCGAGTCTTCCGAATACCTGCCGTTCGATCGCGAAACTTACTCGGCGCAATCCAGCAGACCCAGGAGAAGGCGGAGAGGGCGACAAAGAGGAAGCCTGGTGTCACGCGCAGTTAACCCGTCAGCGGGAGCACCGGAGGACAAAGGTGGGTCGGGTGGGAGAGAGCTGCTCACCGGGCAGCCAGAACCAGCAGAACGCGCCACAAAACACGTAGGCGAAGAAACGCAGTCGACTCGGTCCCGGCTCCTCGTCCTCAATCTCGGCGTGGAACGTGTTCAAGAGCGTGCAGAAGACGAGGTTTTGCGGCCAGAGCATCGACGCCGGCCAGACGAGGAAACGGCGGCAGAGTCCGGCCGCGCCGAATCCGATCATCTGGGTGGTAAAGACAAGAAGGATGTCGAAACCGGCCGACTGCGGCTCGCCGTAGAACTTTTCTGCCGCGACGCTGTAGTTGAGGGCCAAAGCCGGACTCGTCGAGACGTTGGCCATGATGACGAGGAGCGCGTGCTCCTTGATGCTGAATGGTCCCGGGTTCAAGCTGACGCTGTTGGGCATGCCGAGCCAGCGTACCCAAGTCGGCAACTTGAGCTCGACGGCGGGCATATATTTGGCGAGGAACCGTCCGAAGGGGTAGGCGAAGATTTGGGTGATGATCGGCGTGATGAGAGGCGCCGGATAGCGCAGGACAAAGTACGTATTGAGCGCCGAAAAGACGAGGCAGAAGAGCAGGCCGAGGAACCAGACCCGCAACGTCAGGACGCATGCGGTTGGGTCGTCGATGTTGGACACGCTCGCTTGGACTTCGGGATACACCGAGTCTTCGAGCGGTTGAGGGCGGCGCCGACGCCGGATGCCGGCAGCCTCAAGGTCGACCACCTTGGTGTCGTCCAACGAGCTCGAGGGACCCGAAAGGCCGAGATGATGCAGGCTGATTCCGGTCGTCCGGCCATCAGCGGACGACATGATCTCGTCCTTGTCGCTTGCTCCATCGTCGCCAAACCGTCGTCCCCCCGCGAAAAGCCGAGCATCGAATGGGTCCGACGTGAATCGGTCCGGGTCGTCGGGCAAGTGCCAGACTCCTCGAGACTCTTCCCCCTCGTGCAAGCTGCTTTCGTCGGAACGACTGCGTCGTCTTAACGAAGTTTGAGCTGTCCCTCTTCTCTCTTGCTCCTCAGCCTGATGCTCCACCTCGTCCCGAACGTCCACCGAGTCGGATGCGAAAGCGGACTCCGCCGGCGTCGTCGGTTCTTCCGAGTCGTTGGTCTTTGGGGGGCTGCGCATGAAATCGAATCCTTGCCCCTGGAAGGCGACCTCGATCGGGACCATGCTTCCGGGCGGCGGCGCCTCTCCGGTCGCAGGACGGTGAAAGGAGAACATGCCGCAGTCATCGTCGTCATCGTCTTCGTCGTCCTCCTCGACGAGTATCTCAGGTGGTGGGAATCTCGCGCCTCCTGGGGTGACGGGGCTGTTGCTGTACGGCTGCGACTGGAATTCCGGAGAACAGGTCAGCCGCTTTATTGGACATTTGCTACAAGCTGCCGTCGAAACAAGACTCACCGGCGGAGACCGGACGGAGGTGGCAGTTTGCGGCCGCGAAGCGAACGATCCAAACGCGGAAGCTTCGCCTCCTCCGAACGACGTCTTTGGCCGCGCTGTCGCGGGTCGTTCCACAGAGTGCGTGTCGTCTTCCTGGGAGCCGCTCGTGGGAACGGCGAATGCAAAGGAATTGTCGGCGACGTCTTGCTCTGCTTGGTCGTCTGGACGCCGTCCCGTTCCGGGAGGTTGATTGCTGCCGAAGGCTGTCAAGGGACGGCGGGACGTCGACGGCCTCGTGCTCGTCTCGGCGGGAGCATCTCGTTCGAGAACCGGCAAGGAGAAGGCGAAGAGATCCGAGACCGAGTCGCCGTCGGCCGTGTCGTCGTGCGCCGGACCTGCCATCGCAACAGATGTTCCCCCCACCCCACCTCGATTACACGCAATTTGACCGTCCGGGCGGCGGTTAGAGCACACTCAGGGATGGCTCGATGTTTCACCCAGTCTGTTCGTCGAGTCGGTGCGGTGCGGTGCCGTGAGTCGGCGACCAGGGGCCGGAACCTGAAACCGATGAAGAAGCGCCGACTCGAGTGAGATCGCCTGAACGTAGGGACCAGGCGTCGGACAAGCCGGGAACTGAGCCTGGCGAGCCTTTGAGCTTGATCACTAGGCTATGCGAGTCAAGTCTGCGAGCACAGCGGCCTATAGCTAGCCGACAAGCGACGCTCGCCGAAAAGAACAATTGAATCAAATCGCGCGCGCGCTCGCGAGTCTCGATCAAATTCATCTCAGAGACGGTGGGCGCGAGCACTCCGCCACCTTCCGCCACCCAACATCGGTTGATCAAGCAGCTCTCTGCGGCAGTCAACAGGCTCAAATTCGAAAGTAGGGCAGACACATCGATTGCAACAGATCGTGAAAAAGTGCTCGCGTACATCAAGGAAAGGGAAGGAAGGACAAGGGAGTGGCAAAAAAAACAACGCGGGCGCTCGTCTTCGTAGAATGGGTCGTTTCGATGGTCGTCACAGCGCGCAGGAAATGGAGATGGTCGTACTGCAGCGCGCGGGAAAGAAGCGAGTAAGGAATCACGTCAAGTCTTGGGCGGATGGATGCACGTAAGGAAACTCACCCGGACCGGTCTTCTATCCGTCAAAGCGAGTTTAAGCCGAAGCGTCCTCCTCCTCCTTGCTGCCGAAGCGTCCCCAGCGCTTCTC